>ML778571.1:199832-222958 GCA_009831015.1 Picea engelmannii
ACCATGGCTCATCCGGGCATGACCTCTTCTACTGGTGGCCTTGAGCTTCCTTGTGGAAAAAGCACCTGTAAAATTCCTCAAATGACTCTGAAACCTATCCCAATGAGTTCATAGCATATCAATTAGTAAAAAATGACTATTCAGTCACTGAAAATGGACTTTGGCTCCTCTGGTCATGACCTCCTTCAATGGTGGCCCTAAGCTCCCTAGAGCTCTCTGAAACTTCCCTGTAGAAAAAAATACAATAGAAGTCTCGAAATTCCTTTGAAAACTATTCCAATGGATTCAAAACATCCCAAAACCCCTAGCTGGGATTTTTCGGCACCTCATTTGGCCAAAAAATGAAGAAGATAGGCCTCCTACCATTTTCATCCTTCAAGCTTGCTGTCTCTGGTTCGCCAAATCACACCTCCTGTGTGAGTAACCTGGCTTCTGGGAATTTCCTATACCTAAACCCATCACATGCACCGTTCCCGTGAAATGCAAAAAATTTTCGCATCGTTAGAGAAACTAAGCCCCCAAAACGTGGAGGTGTTGGGTGCATGGGGGGCCATGTGGCCATGTCCCAATGCATAAAAAGGGCCCGTTAGCAAGAATAACCGTGGGTGTGACAAGTGGCGAGTGCAAATGTCACTAACCATTTAAAACTCCCGCACAAGTACTTGGCAATTGGTCGCATGGCATGGTCATATGGTATAAACAGGGGCTGGGGCTAAGCCCCAGCCCGGACCATGCCCCAAACTATATGACATTCCAACTTAAATATATATGAATACATATATATATATATAACAAGGAAAAATATGTGGACTATTAGTAGCCCATACTCTGTGAAGGTGCTCCACCGTGGGGGGAGGTTCGAGGTTCGATCCCCATGGACTCCATAAAATTTTAAACACCCAAAACACGGTGCCACGTGGCAGCCCACGCCTGGGCCACGTGGCACCATACCATTGGTCAACAATGTGCCACATGTCCTAACCTCATTTGCCCAAAACTACCAAATCAATGCTTGCCACATTATCTTTCCAAATCATCTGACACATCACCTGCCACGTATGAGGCCGTACCCTGCCACGTCAGCATGTACGAACTGTACAGTCAACAATTTTTTTTCCCTGTTTAGAAAATCGAACAGAATGCGATATATCACTCATCCAATGTCTGTTTGAACCCATTCAAAGTGCGTTGGGTTCGTGAGGATGATGCCTACGCTCTTGTCCATTTTGAAGCGATTCTGAACACTTTGATTTTTGGGCTAAATTTTGACCCCTGGTTGAGATTCTGATAACACCTTCCCACTGAAAGGATTTTGGACCCACAAAAGATGATGATTGTCTTTCTGAGATTCAATACTCTTCCGCTTCCAAGTTCTATCAACTGATTCTACTTGAAAAGTCTTTTTGGCAATCACTTGGGTACCTTGACATGCCTTGCATTGCAACTGGCTATGTCCCTCAACCACTGTTCTCTGGCTGTTGCTGACCCATTGTTCTCTTTGTGCTTGGAAGACTGTTAGCCTTTCCACTAAGAATCAAGTCCCTCTCGTGAACTCTTTGGCATCAACACAATCCGCTCTACAATGGCTGCAAAAATTTTTCCTGCAACATCTTGTCACAAACCAAGAAAACCATCAATCTTGAAAACAAACTTTATACAAGACTGAAAATGATGCCAACACATTATTTTTTCTCTTCAAGAAAACGGTCGCATCTTGTACTTCATCAAAGTACATGGCGTTTTCCTACATCTTGGTGTAATCAATATCGACTTACAAGATGACAAACACCATTGACTAAAACATAAGTCGAAAAAAACATGATCGACACTACATAGTCGTCAAGACAACATCGACACAAGTCGAGACTCATATGAAACACATCGACATTCCAAAATGACAAGTCGAAATTCATGATACACAATCATGTTACAATCATGAGTCACTCATAATGAACTATCACCACGTTCATTGTTTACACACATACAAAATCACATGCATGTGCATAGCTCTTCAACTCTCCTTCAAGTACAACATAAGTACATAAACCCAAAAACATGTGGGTACATAAGAGCTAGAAATTAAAAAGATATATGGCTGCAATAAGTGAGTATCATACCCATCTTTTGCATCCTCCTGGCGAAGTTGTGCAACAACAAGAATGCCTTCAATAGAATCACATTCACATGCAAACTTGCATCATACAAGCTATGATAAACTGCTACAACTTGTCATACTTTCAACATAAATGGATACATAAGGCTGAAATGTGCATCTACAAACAGAAAAATGCAAGCCTTACTTGTTCAAGAAATCTAACCGTTTCTTACCAAGACAATTCAATGATGACTTTTTCTGCTGAAAATCCTCTTCTTGTGAATCATCTTGACTCACATCGATGATGGAATCTCCTCTTCCATTCTTGCCAGTCTCTTTATCCATTTGCTTCTTGTGCTATGAATGGGTGGTTGGATGCAATGTCCAACATTGGTCAATGAGATGACCCCTCTTCTGGCAGTGAGTGCAAATCTTTTGCATCTTCTTTTCAAGTTTCCTTTGCTTGGAAATTTTCCTGAATGTGGTCAATCTTTTCCAACATCTTGAAACATGATGGTTATCTAAACCACAATATGTACATGGAATTTTTCTTCCATTTTTACATGCAAATTTACCATGCTTAACATAATCAAAAGCAACTGAATTACATGCAGAAATATACCTTGAACATTCACCTTTATCGCCTTCTTGAGGAGGTGAATTTGAAGAGTTACCAGCTCTCCTTTGAAGACCAACAACAATGTTCTTGTCCTCATGATTGTCACAACTCTCTTGTTTCACACATTTTCATTCATCTTGAACACACACTTTGCATACTTGAGGGATTGAACTTGCAACAAAAGTTCTTGAACATTCACCTCTATCACCTTCTTGAGGAGGTGAATTTGAAGAGTTACTAGCTCTCTTTTGAAGACCTTTGCATTCATTTGCACACACACTTTGCATGCTTGAGGAATTGAACTTGAAACAAAAGTTGTTCTTGGAACTGTTTCCCTTGTCTCCTCAACTTTGGAATATACTCCATCTTTCTGTTCATATCCAAGACCCCAATACTTGGGCCTCTCCTCAACAAAAATAGGCTCAACAATGCCTTGTGCATGCTTGCCTAACCCTCTACCTTCATAGCCCATTTTTAACAATAACTTGGACCCTATTCCTCTAGTGTTATTTTCAAAAACACCAAAGCATTCATCTTGAGAGGAATTTGAAGAAAAACCAACATTACATACCTCATGTTCATGCATGTACTTGGTAAGGGTTTCCTTTGCCTCATGGAGCCGAGTCTCCATCTCATGCAACTTTTCAAGAAGCTGGTGCTTCTCCTCCTTCACGACCATCCACTGCTCTTGAAGGACAATGCTCTCCTTCCTATCTTCTAACATCTCTTGCACGATATCTCTCATGGTTACAAAATCCTTCAACATCTCTTTGTCAAAGAACTTGGCTAATGAAGATGTATGAGAACTCTTACTGTTTGAAGCTTCCTCCATCTTTGCAAGATATCAAACTTCAACACAAAACTTGCACTATAATACCAACAACTAAATCTCTATCTATCAATGGCAATCACATGAGCAAAACTATGCTCTGATACCACTTGATCTGAAAATAGGGGGCTGACTTGTTTTTCTATGCAAGCACCCTCTACTCCATTAAAATAAACTTCAGGACCTTGTTCAATGTCTTAGTTGTGCAAGAGAAATTATGTGTCAAGTTTATGCATCTTTTAGGTATTTATGTGTGAGGTTTTTGAAAAGTTTAAATTTTTTGTTTACATAAATACAACAACAAATCATATGTTGCAGCAAATAACAACCAACAAAAATCACAACAAAAACCACATGATAAAGGAGTTCACCCCCAACTGGGATACATCTCCTTGAGCCTCCATCAATGTACTAGACTCTCTGGGATTAGTTTTTCAAAGATTCTTTTACAAGCTTCTGCTCAACTCCAATGGATTTAATGACTGTACCATTGGGTTCAGAATACATAAAAACCCAAAAAATGACTATTAGAACTCTGAAAACAGACCATGGCTCATCCGGGCATGACCACTTCTATTGGTGGCCTTGAGCTTCCTTGTGGAAAAAGCACCTGTGAAATTCCTCAAATGCCTATGGAACCTGTCCCAATGAGTTTAGAGCATATCAATTAGTCAAAAATGACTATTCAGTCACTGAAAATGGACTTTGGCTCCTCTGGTCATGACCTCCTTCAATGGTGGCCCTAAGCTCCCTCGAGCTCTCTGAAACTTCCCTGTAGAAAAAAATGCAATAGAAGTCTCCAAATGCCTTTGAAAACTGTGCCAATGGATTCAAAACATCCCAAAACCCCTAGCTGGGCTTTTTCGACACCTCATTTGGCCAAAAAATGAAGAAGATAGGCCTCTTGCCATTTTCCTCCTTCAAGCTTGCTGTCTCTGGTTCGCCAAACCACACCTCCTGTGTGAGTAACATGGCTTCTGGGTGTTTCCTGTGCCTAAACCTATCACACGTGCCATTCCCATGAAATGCACGAAATTTTCACACCGTTAGCGAAACTAAGCCCCCAAAACGCGGAGGTGTTGGGTGCATGGGGGGCCATGTGGCCACATCCCAGTGCATAAAAAGGGCCCGTTAGCAAGAATAATTGTGGGTGTGACAAGTGGTGAGCAAAAATGGCACTAACCATTAAAAAATCCCATGCAAGTACTTGGCAATTGGTCACATGGCATGGTTGTATGGTATAAACGGGGGCTGGGGCTAAGCCCTAGCCCTGACCGCGCCCCAAACTATACGACATTCCAACTTAAATATATATGAATACATATATATAACAAGGAACAATACGTGGACTATTGATAGCCCATACTCTGCGAAGGCACTCCTCCGTGGGTTGAGGTACGGGGTTCGATCCTTACGGACTCCATAAAATTTTAAACACCCAAAACATGGTGCCACGTGGCAGCCCACGCCTAGGCCATGTGGCACCATACCATTGGTCAACAATGTGCTACGTGTCCTAATCTCATTCGCCCAAAAATTCCAAATCAACGCTTTCCACGTCAACTTTCCAAATTAGCTGACACGTCACCTACCACGTGTGAGGCCGTACCCTGCCACGTCAGCATATACAGACTGTACAATCAGTAATTGTTTTTGTCTGTTTGGCAAATCGAACAGAATGTGATATCTCACTCATCCAATGTCTGTTTGAACCTGTTCGAAGTGCATTGGGTTCGTGAGGACAAGGCCTACACTCCTGTCTGTTTTGAAGTGATTCTGAACACTTTGATTTTTGGGCTAAATTTTGACCCCTGGTCCAGATTCTGATCAAGATAATATCATAACAATTTCACTTAGAAATTCGAATTGTTTTCATAAGGAAATTCAAATTTCCCCAAGTATGAGATTCCATCTCATGATTGTTTGGATCTTGTAGTAGCATGCACCGGTCTTTATTATGGCTTACAACAGTGCCATACTTGAGACCACTCTTACCTGCAACACTCACAACCTTTCATTCAACTAAACAAATTGTTAGTATTTCAAGTACAATATACTTTTATTACAAAATTACAAAATCTCACAAAGTGGTCTCAAAATTGTATACACTTAACAATTCAATCACTTCCATCTATGCATCATATTAACTAGAATAAAACTATCATTCCCTACATAGACATTATCAATAACCAAGCTTTTCCTTCTTTTAGCCATAATTGTTTTCATTACTCTATTGCCTTAATGGAGCTTTCATGTAGTCTATCCTCATGCAACTACTTTAACTTGCAACTCTTTTGTTGGATTATCTAACAACTTCTGAAGTGTTCTCAACTTCATGAGTTACTAATAATTACATCATTTAAGCTATTAGCATAATCATTTCTATGCAATATAATATATGCATGCATTCACCAAAATGATTTCAATAATGCTTTTAAGAATATATTTAGCTCAACATACATGTGTGCATATTCATCACTTGCACGCTTTTATAACTTATTTATGCATACCTATTCAATGCACCCTTTCGTTGATTCTAGAATGCCCTTTATCTAAGTCATGCATCCCACCATGGTGAATTGGAAGGTCTGGCTAATGCTTCAACACATCATCCATACTCTTCCTATTGCTTGTTCAACCATTTGGATGCATTCCTTTTCAACCCAAACACAATACCAAAAATATAATTCTTTGGTGCTCCTCAATGTTGGAAAAAAGGTTGTAGTCCAAACATCAGTTATAACGAGGAATACCATTGGATACTTGTGTGACACCATAGCCTTTCCATATCCATCCATGTCATGGCCTCACACATGGCTAGCTTTACAACTATTCATTTCTATAACAGGTTTATATATCTTGTAGTGTTGTGGTTATTAGCTCATAACCAATAAAATACAGATATGCTATTATGTCATATGAATGCATTCAAAAGCTAAACAACTTTTATAAATATCCCAGGCCTTCAACCTTTTCCACACCCAATGGTATATCATTCCCATTAATGCATTCAAATCATACAAATATCACTTCAAATGTTAAATTTTGACTAAGGGAATTCTTACCTGGATTCCCTTCAACAATTATGCATCATAATTACATCAAATTCATACCTGCACAATTATCTTTTAATACATTTGATGCTACTTGATTAGCTGGTATCAATAGGATCTCCCATGCCTCCTTCACCAACCTCTTATTCAACATTCATCTTCATGTTGTTTCCTTCATATGGATGGCTTCGATATGAAACAACATCAATACTTTCATTCATGCAATAACTCTCTCTTTCCTGGCACAACAACCATCATTGGCAACTTTCATAGGCATATATAACAATAGACTACTCTTAGTCTACAACATGCTATATGCACTCTCAACACTTTCACATGAACTAATGCATATCTCTATATGTACTGAGAATGCATCCTTAACATGCCCATGAGTGCATATGCATTCCGGTTTCCTTTTCTATATATGGTTGTCCAATAGGCCATATCACAATTGCTACTACAACAATTGCATCAACCTCTTTCATCATTTACAACTCTCTTTATTGTTCTTGGCTATCCTAAATCTCACTGGATTCATGTATCCTTTTTTTCTTTTATTGTAATCATTGCACATGATTGCTTGCTTCCATGAGCACTTTTCTATCAAAATCATACTTGGCCATTTAGCATTTTTAGCCATGATGTCCTATTGACTTTGAAACTTTGTCATCCATTTACTTTCCTGGACCAAACTGATTCATCTTCACCCTGTCTAAACACTTCAACACTTGGAGTGCCTACACCATCTTCTTCTCCTTCCTTATCCAATTGACTTCAAAATTGACTTCCAACTTGTCTTCATCCTCAACTTCCTTTGTATCACAAATTTTACAAATTTTCTCATCCCATAATTTCCTCAGGGTTAGTTCAACAACCAATTTCACTATGGAGATTGTGAGAATTATTAGTCTTGATCTTAATAACAATCATTTTTATTTTTAAGCTCATAATGTCAGAAAAATAGTTTTGATCAATCAAATTAGAATTTATAATCTCTTTGTAGTATTCCAACGTCCTTTTATTAACAATTTCATCGTCATTGTAAGACTTAATGTTATTGATATTATTAATAATATCATATTCTTTTATGTTCGAAAAGTTAGGAAAATCCTATGAATCTCTAGCCCAACCTCTTTTGAGTCCATCGTGTCCACTACTCACACAGGAAGCAATAAGAGGGAGTCTATCGTTGCTCAACTTGAGAAATTAATGTTTATATTCAAGATATCTAATTGGGCTTTAGAGTCCATCGAGATTGTTATGTTCAATGACTAATTTCACTATGGATATTGTGAGAATTATTAGTCCCAATATTAATAATATTCATTTTTACTTTTAACCTCATAATGTCAGAAAAATAGTTTTGATCAATGAAATTAGGATTTATAATCTCTTTGTAGTATTCCAACATCCTCTTATAAACAATTTCATTATTGTTGTAAGATTTAATGTTATCGATATTATTAATGAGATCATATTATTTTGTGTTCCAAAAGTTAAGAAAAACCTATGAATATCTATCCCAACCTCTTTTGAGCACATGGTGGCCATTGCTCACACTAGAAGAAATAAGAGGGAGTCCATCCTTGCTCAACTTGAGCAATTTCTGTTTATATTCAATATATCTAATCAGAATTTAGAATCCATGGTGGTACAACCATCTTCAATAAAGAGAATGGGGTAAGGAGTATTTCATTTAATTCTAAACTTCACAACAACTATGTGAATTTAGGCATAAGACCCTCAATAGGAGGTCAACTTTTTGTAGGTTCTTGTGGGACCTCTAGTGATTAAAACATTGACTTGATGAATAATCCAAGCATCAAATGCTAGTTAGGAGAAACATGACATGCTGGACTAAGTTGGAGGGAAACTACAGGAAGACAATGCCCTATTTTTGGACAAAGTCAAGAAATAAGGAAAGTAGAGCTATTAGATATTAAAAAACATTGCAAATGACTCCAATAAACAAAACTTAAAAAGGGTGAAAGGAGATTTGTAGAACCCTAGCCATCATTGACTAATTTTTTGGATTGATCGACCATATTAAAGCTATGGAAGGCTATGTTTTCGACGTTGATGTGGTGTCTGGTAATTGTTTGTGGTTAGATAGGCGATGGTACTCGATTCATCCCAGCTCTCCTCTTCAATTGAGAGCAAAAGATGCATTATTTTATATGTCTTTTTTACATTACCCGAGGTTTCTTCGATATATGATTTCCTTTCCTCCGATATATGTATTATCTATATTTTGTTGGAAGAGAAGTGGCCACATTGGAATGGAGGACTTTGTGACCAAAATGAATATCATTTGGTAATGGTGGGTGGGTTTATACATAGATCCCAACTCTCCTCTTCAATTGAGACCAAAAGATGCATTATTTTGTATGTCTTTTGTACATTTCCGGAGTTTTCTTTGATATATTATTTCCTTTCCTTTGATATATGTATTATCTATATTTTGTTGGAAGAGGAGTGAACACATTGGAATGCAGGACTCCATGACCAAAATGAGTATCCTTTGGCAATGGTGGGTGGGTTTATACATAGATTTGAGATCCATGGCTATAATAGGGTTGGGTGCTAATGAGAATAATCCTTCTACCAATGGGAAGTGAAAATACCATTGCACAGACTCAAATTTTGCTAAGGGTTTACGATATTTGTGAGATCCCTCAATGGGAATTCCATTACCTTATTGGTAGTTTCAATTGAATCTATTAGTTCTCTCAAACGACAGATTCAATACAAATTAGGGTTCTTGTGTCATCACAACGACTTCTATATGAAGGTAAGTAGGTATAGGATCAACTTTTTCTTTCTGATTACAATATTTGCAGGGGATTCAAATCTCATTCTAGTTGCATGAATACATGAAGGTGTTGTGGGAATGAGGGCAACTTCATATTCCAAATCCACTTTCAAATACATGGACAAAAACCACTCATCTTCTCCACCTCCTTAATCATCCAATATTCCTAGTGCATAAATTGTGAATACAATATATGAGGTCCCACTTTTGGAAATATATGACCTAGAAATCAATGATATTCACTCCACTTACAAAAAAGATGCAATTAGTTGTAGATATAATGGGTTCTGGCATACATCCATTGATATGTACAAGTGGATTCATACAACTTGGACAACTGAGTGTGATATTTCCCTATGTTTGAAGGGTTTATTTATTATCTAGTTTTGAATCATTGACCCCTATCAAAAAGTATTGAAGGAAGGACCATGGTTCTAAGGAAGAGATAGACTCTTCTTAACACCATGGTTTCTAGAATTCAACTCTAATTTGTTGTCCATGACTATAATTCTTGTATAGTTTTGATTGCCAAATCTTTGATTACATTTTTGGAGTTTAGTAGCTTTGGAGGACATTCAGAATAAGTTAGGTAGATATATCAAAACATATATTAAGAGAGAAAAGGTGGGTCTAGCCACTTACACCCACATTTTTGTTAAAGTAGACCTTAGTGAAGGCCTACTAGATAAAATTATCCTTAAATGGAAAAAACTACAAATGGACACAGATTTTTTATTATGAGAACACAACTTTCTAGTGTCAGATTTATTAGCAAATAACCTAGAATCTCCAAGATACTTGCCCACCGGCTCACCCCACCCCTCCAAGAAATAAGGAACCTAAAACAAAATTTAAGCACATAAAATCTCCTAAGTAGCATCAACCCCATGATTCATATCTTGACTCTTGAGGAGGAGGATTTAAAAGAAAGATTTGATTCAAAGACGGCTAAAGGAATTTGTGCATAAAATACGAAACAAAGAAACTCCTTTTCTAGTAAAGAATCAAGAGGTTGTTCAATCTATATAGATTCCTCCTTTAGGGTTTGTAATAGGCAATGATGCTTCATCAAGTGAAATGAAGAGCACATGAAATAAAGAGTTTGGACCGAGATAAGGAGAAAGCTCCATTGGTGACCTCTAGGCCCTTTGAAGCATATCTACATATGGTAGCAATGGATCCCCCATTAACAAGGTGCATTGAGGTAAAGAAAAAGAAAGGAAGGATTGAGGACTACCTCAATTCTTGATTCTATGCACATGAAGAATGTGATTTTCATTTTTTTAATGAATAGAAATTGTGATTTTTTCCCTAGAAAAAAAAATAATTTAAAACAAGCTAAGGCATTTTAGAGGAAAAAAGGGTTGACAAACCTTAGGATCAAGGTAAAGAGGCTCTTAGGGGATGAATTTGTTTTAGTAGGAACATAGTCATCATAGGTAACAACTTGAATAGAACAATGACCTCAAAACGAGAACTCTAACTCCAAAAACTCATATTTTGTGTCAAAATCCTCAAAATAAAAAGTGGTGCTACCAAAAACACTCTTTTTAAAAAAAAAACTACAACATTCTATAACCATGGCCTTAAAACCCCACAATATTTCTTAAAAAAATCTTAAAATCAACCTGCTCACGATTACGACATTACAACATTTTGCAACCTTAGAGTTAAAACTCTGTAATGTTTGTTAAAAAAACATTAAAATAAACCCCTAAATCAAAAAGTGGTGCTATAAATAACACCTTTTTGTGGGGGTTAAAATTACAATGTTTTATTACCATGAATTTAATCAAAAACCTATAATGTTGTTAAAAAAACTTAAAATCAACCTTCAAATTGAAAAGTGGTAATACCAATAGCACTCATTTTTTATGGGATTAAAATTACAATTTATTTTAAAAGTATCACATGAACAATCAACATTATTACAAACAAAACCTTAAAATAAACCTCTGAATGGAAAAGTAATGCTACTAATAGCCACGTAGTAGCACCATTTTTTTCAAGAGTAAAATTACAACATTTTTCAAACAATGACCTAAAAATCACCATTGTTCCAAATAAATCAATAAAATCAACCTTAAAACTAGCAATGTGTTAGCAATGTGTTAAGTTTAGTTTAACAATCATATTAATTTTTTTTTTTTCTTATGGAAGGAGATGGATGCTCCAGCAATGCCTATTATCACTCTCCTTCCCACCAACTTTTTTTTAAATTGTTTTTATAATTTTTTTTTTTTTTAATATGTTTTATTTTAGATTTTGTTTTTCTTTAAATTTTGGGAAGATTTGTTTGAAATTGTTCTTTTCACTTTATTTTTTTTAATTTAATTTTATCTTGTATGGTATGTTTTATAAGTTTGTTTGTTTTTTAAATTGCAATACTTGTTTTTGTTTATTTTGGTAGTTGTGATGTGTGTTTTTTTATTAAAAAGTTTAAGTACATGGAAAATTTATTAATATTAAAATAAAATATATTCTATGTTTTTATCTAGGAGAATTAGTATCAAAGAGGTTGTCTATGAATGTCTTTGGATCAAGATCGTGATAGTAATTGCTAAAATTATAATTGGTGCTTCCAAGCTTATTAGTCAACATAAATAAACACTTTTGTCCAAAGTCCATCCGTTGAACCCAACAAATTATGAAGAACGTTGGAGCATGGAAATCCACTACTAGGGAATATATATATATATATATATATATATATATATATATATATATATATATATATATATATATATATATTTTCTCTTCTATATAGTTGTTAGGTACAACATTAGCATGTATCTTACATAAAAGAATAGAATTTCATATCAATTGAAAATGATCTACTATAATGTAATTTTATTAAACATAGAATTAATGTTATTCAAACTCTTCGACATGAAATGTAAGACATGGTTTTGAAGATAGTAAATGTTTGTGCAACATACGTGGAAAAAATGTCAAAGGATCTCAACCACCATTGAAAATGAGGAATATGGCTGTGACATTCTCAAATATTTAAGACAATTTATTTTAAAATTGTTGTTTTTAAAATAAATTTTCATTTATGGAAATTCAGATTTGAATTGATGGAAATATGTAATTATTATTTTTGTAACTGTTGGACAAGAGTTTGACTTGCCAATTATCCTCTTTTGATGGACACATGTAAAAGACAGATTTTTAATAAATTAAATGCTGGAAAACAAGTGAAACAACCAGGTTAAAAGTAGTTGACTATGACTGCATGAGTGGGGAACATGTTTGAGTTAACTTAGAGCTGATGAAGTTGGGTTCTGTCACTGGCAACCCCTAAAAATCAGGGATTTGTAAAGATGCAAATTTTCCAAGGAGGGAAATGAATGGAAAGTCCTAGGCAATGGAAAAATGATATATAAAACATATTTGGGAGGCAGGACGTTGCTTAGTATGTTGGGGAGATAACTAATTTGTTGTTGGTGTTAGGCAAATGATTTTCTGAACTGTACAAAGAGACATTGGATAAGAAGTGAAGCTCAGTTTTCCCTTATGGAGTCATGGTTAGGCTATGGGGTGATCAAAAAAAGTAATATTGATTGTACTGCATCTACGGTTGGGTGGAACATGACCATTCCATTTGTTTTCCCAGCATCACGGGTTCAGGTTGGATTTATTTATTAATTATGCAACTACATAAATTGAAACATCTTACTGGTTTATGTTGATTACGTATACATATTTATTGTTTTACTTGTAGCTACATAATTTGTAGGTAGCTATAGAATTGCATGTAGAATACATAATTATATAAATGTATAGAATCAATTTTATGTATAAAAGTAAGCATTATGTATGATTTAAATGGTTCATTTTCATTACACATAGAATATAATTTTGCATTTTAATCATGATAAAAAAATCTGAATATATGTTGTATAGTTATATGAGCTCTGTATAGTAACATGGTTCCTAAACAATTATAGTTATGAAATATTTAGACAAAGGAAAGCTATAGGATTGGATTACTAGAAAATAGTAGTATACGAATGCTACAATATTAAACATGTACATATGTATCTTATGATTCCTATCACGATCAATGATTTATATACAAAATCTATGTGGGTGCTAACAAAAGGAGATATATATTAATTCATGTAGGTTGTAGGAGCTCAATAACTACTTTATGATTCCTAGAGAAAAAAAAAACTTAAGAAAATCTCTTTGATTATACAAATTCCAATTTCTAGAAAGTTAAAGAGTATACTTATAAAATACTAGACAACCTTGAAATATCTAAATATTTCATGCATAAAAGCATAAAAATATTTCAACCACTTATAAATATGAGAGAATCACTGTTTTGTGTAAATTCTTTTGAGATTGTAAAATTTACAGAGTAGACCATTAGGATGCTGGTGAATAAGAGGAAAACTTCCACAATAAACAAATAGAGAATAACATTGTATATGAATACAACTCTCATAAATAAGCTACAAAATCGCAATGGGAGTAAGAGGATTGAGCACTTTGGACCTTGAATAAACATACTTGGTTCAAATGTTTTGTACTATAGTTTTATTTCCAGACTATAAGTTACAATATGTCGTAAAATAGTGATAGAGGAAAATAATTAAGTTTTATAATAAAGCTTATTACATAGTATTCCTATGTACTAGTACATATGCAGTCTGGAACATGCATAAATGTATACAAGAACTATGTACACATCATCCTACATAGTTCTTGTACATAAAGGTATGGGATTGGTTGAAGGACAGTCTGGGAAGAAAATTACGTACGTAGTTTATGTTAAAAGAGACATGTATTCCCTCGTAGAGTTTGTTATCCAAGTGACAAGGACTTCGTAGTAATATCCTTGCCAAACCATGGTTAGATCAAGTATGATTTCGGTAAAGCACATACGTTTGGTCCTTGTACATAAGTCCCTTACCTTTCCTACAATTACATGATCCACTTTTACCTAAGTGGCATCACCTTAAAGGTTAGTATAATTTCAGTTGTTTTAAAGACACAAGAATTGGTTCCCTTCTAACCTTGGAGGGAAACCTTATCTTTTGATAGCCAATTTTATAATATGGTAACAATTTCTAAAGAAAATTAAATGAGACAATAAATTGAATTTTTTTAAGCGCAACTTTTATGAGCATATTCAAATTAGGGTAAAAATCAACAAAGAAACATATCCTTATTTATTTTAAGCTTAAAGTTATTCAACATATATATAGTAAATATGGGGTATGTTACATATGGTATCAGAGCATGGGTTGACAACACTAGACCTTATGAGCATGAACAAAATTCTAAACAGAATTATGTTTGTTTAATTATTGAAAAAGATGAATATTTTATTGTTAAAGTGAAATGATAGTATCAAACCTTTACAAATATGCCAACCTAGAACAAAGAAGAAACTAACCATGAAGGAAATGTCAACCAAGAAGATCCTGAACATAAAAGTGAGAGTAGTTCAACCTCGCAAGTGCTGGAAACTATGCTAAGTCTCATAGTGGAACTTCAAACTTTCAAGGTTGATAATGAAATAATTAAGAAAACACATGAGGAACAACAAGAACTGAATGAGATTATTGCGGAATATAGTCGAGAAAAGTAAATCAAAGAAAATCGAGTCAAACAAAAGAAACGATAAATTATCTTCTGAAAACTCAAGCATGGAATCTAAGTCAGACGATAGATCCTCAACTCATACTCAACCAAGAGTAGAATCACAAACACCCTCCACTAGGAAAAGGAAACAATTGGATAAATTGGAAGGTGAATTCAAAAAGATAAATCCCTCCACTTTTGATGGAGAATCAAAGACTAGTGAAGAAGCTGAAGCCTGGATGTTAGACATAAAAAAATACTTTCAGATTTATAATTATTCTAGTAATATGAAGGTTAGAATGGCCATTTATAATTTAAAAGGGAAGGCTAGTATCTGGTGGCAAGATCTGAAACTAGCTAAAGGATTGAAAGAGAAAATAATGGAATGGTCATAATTCAAGAAGCATTTCAAGAAATAGTACCTATCAAAAAGTTATTATGAAATAAAGACTAAAGAATTTTATGAATTGCGACTAGGAAAAATGTCTATTCTAGATCTGCTGAGATTTGTACCTTATATCAAGGAAGATAAAGTAAAAATTCAAAGGTTCGTGAGCTATCTATCACGGTCTTATAAAGACAAAATTGAATTTGATAATCCTAAATCTTTGAATGAGGTATTTAGAAAAGCCAGAATGTGTTAAGAACAATATGAACAGAGATCCGAAACTCCTAAGACATGGAAAGATAAGAATAAGGATAAACTGAATCAATGGAATAAAGGTTTCAAACCATCCCCTTACTGTAACATGACTAAAGGATTCCAAAGGAATGGCTATCCCTCTAGCACACATCAAGCTCAAGGGGGGAATAAACTAGTTAATTTGGGATTGAAGAAGATAGCAGACAGTCCGAGAGAACTGTTGAAATGTTGGGAATGTAGAGAACCCCATTTGCAAATAAACTTTCCACGCTTAAACCCAACAAATAAAACTTCAGTCCACAATCTACTAGAAGCTTCAATAGTTGGAGATATTGGTAGAAGCATTCATAAAATCAATGAAGCTTTGGATGGCAGACAAGCAGATCATCAATCCACTATTGTGGAAATTGAAGGTAAAATTCATAATAGCAAGGTATGTATTTTAATTGACCTAGGAACTAGTTTAAGTTATATTACCCCAACTTTAGTATACTCAAACAAGCTAAAGAAGGAAAAACATGCTAAATCCTGGTTAGTACAGTTAGCAACAGGGACAAAAAAAAAGGTAACATAATTTATTTCTGATTGTGAACTAAGTAGAATTCGTAAGAATACAAAGTTAAATTTGAACGTGTTACCTTTAGGATCGTATGACATAATTGTTGGAATGGACTGGTTAGAAAAGCACAAAGTGATACTGAACTATTATGAAAAGTCATTTTTATACAAGGATGCAAATAATGCGTCAAGAATAGTACAAGGAATCAGAAAACCAGTTTCTGTTAGACAAATATCAACAATGCAATTCAAAATGTGTGTTAGTAAAGGTTGCACAATATATGCTATTCAAGTAACAAATTTTCTAGCGAGAGAAAGCAAACCAAGTTTGGAAGATTTTACAGTTCTTCAAGGATTTAAAGATGTATTCGTGGAAGAGATACCAGAATTACCTCCAAGGAGAAAAATAGATTTCTCTATTGATCTACTACTTGGATCTGCCCCAATATCAAAGGCACCTTATAGAACGAGTGTTCCTCAGTTAACATAACTAAGTGTTTCACTGTGGGGAGCACCCGTTTTATTTGTTAAAAAGAAAGATGGAACACTGAGATTATGTATTGATTATCGCCAATTGAATAAAATGACGATTAAAAACAAATACCCTTTACCTAGGATCAATGATCTGTTTGACCAGGTTGGAGTAGCATGTAACATCCCGCTCTTGCACGCACTGAGCAAACTTAATCTTTGAGGACACTTGCGTGCAAGTGATCCGGTTCTTTATACGATTGGTTGTTTTGATTATGACTATGAGATATTGTGGATCTGATGATATGTTATTTTTTCTATAATTACATCGACATATGCTATTGAATGGGTTCTCCTGAGTGTGCAGGACTCTGGACATTAGAGGATGCCGACGACATCGATGGATATCCTTAGACTCCAGATCGAGTTAGGGAGTGGAATGTTATGGTTTGACTGTATTTGATACATATGTGACGTATGATTAGATATTATGATGTTGATTGTTATAGCTGACATGTTTCGTTGATGAATGCAGGTTGACGATAGCTTGCCAACCAGACTCACATTTGGAGTAAAGGGGTCACGCACGACAACCAAAGAGGTTGAGGGAGAGGTGTGGCAGCAGCCCCGCTGCAATCTACTAGCATTCCCACCATGGCTCGAACTGTAGGTTAACGATTACCTAGTTCGAGAGATCCACGATGCCATGAGGGAAGACTGTGATAGTCGCTCACGATGATTCTAAGGGGTGCACAATAAGGCAAAGTCCTTATTCCTTAGAGGCCCTTAGTCTCCCACAAGATCACCTGACGAAGTATTGACTCTAGGGGTTTGAAATTTACCAAATTTAGTCAAGAGGCGAGTGGCACCCTTGGAGCACATAGTGCATCTTGAAGGGAACACCATGCAAATAAAAATGGAATGCAGATGAGTGGCACCCTTGGAGCACGTAGTGCGTCCTGAAGGGCACACCATGGTTTTAACTATGGCGAGTTAATAAACCTAGTACCTAGAAAACTATGCCTCCTTAGGACCTGGTCGACCTTAAAATGAATGATGGTATGAGTGAAGTTAATAACAAATTTTTCCCTTAAGAACTGTCACCAAGCCTAGTGAATTTAAAACCTAGGTCTAAGTAGATTATGTGAACAAAAAAAAGAGGCTAAATGGACATGTAACAACAAGGGGGTAAAGAAAATTCAAGCATTAATAATTAAAGTAAATTTTTTAATGAAGGTTTAATTATTAAAAGGGGTAAATGGTTGTTTTTGTCTAAACTTGCTAATTCTAAACTTACTTAAAAAGGGGGAAACTTAAATAAAAAAGGAAACTTAAAGAAAAGGGGAAACTTAAAGAAAAAGGGGAATGTCTAACTTAGTAAGGAATCTAGCATTTGGAACTTTCTATTTATGAACTCAACTAGGCATTAAGTAAGGCGTAATTCATTTAAGAATTGTAAGGGGATAAATGGACATCAAGGAGCATTTTTAGGAATGCTTTTAGGTGGGTGAGGAAAATAGACAAATTTAATTAATTAATAAATTGATTTTCTGGTGCAACTAAGGGATCGGGTGACATGTGTACGGGGGAGGTTTTTCCTATTTAAATTTAATAAAAGAATCTAATGGGGGTTTTGGGAAAGTCATCACTAAGAAAACTCTATAAAAAGGATGGCGGAGGAGGAGTATGGATCACATCTGGTATGTGTAAGGTCACGCTGCCAGAATTTATCTTAACTAAACTTTTCTTGTGGGAGTTGGGGATACCTAGCTTAGACAACGAGTGGTAGCTCGACCTTGCGAGACGAGATGGGAAGCTAGCATTCTATGATATTATGTGCATGGCCCCTTTGCGGCTTGGGGGGCTCAGGGGGAAGAAGAGTACCCCTAGCGTTGGCTGGGAGGTATCAATGCGGTCTCAGTGGTTGGCAAGCCGGAGTGGGATGGAGCGCGATCGCGAGACAACAACAATGGAACCTTCGCCTTCGCTCAAGCTACACACATCTAAATTTTGCAATATTTATTTAGTTGATTGCATGATAATTTACATCTAGATGGTATTAAATTTTGGTTTCTCGCTCTATGTTCTGTTGTTTTGTATGGCTTTACGATTCGCCCAAGAGAGACTTCATCCTTCTGCGTTTATGGTCTCTATTGCACACAGAGTGCTCCTTGTTTAATTATCTGTAGTCCAATTTCTGGTAGCGCAAAAACCATCATTCATTCCAGTTGTCTTCTTTCTTTCTTATGTTCTTGTGGCACAACGATAGTTGTGCCTGTCATATTATTGAGTGCGTTTTATAAACTATTGATTTGCGTTTTTATAAACCCTGCCTGCATTTTTATAATCCCTAGAACTGCGATTTTATTACCTTTCCTGCGTTTTTTCCATATATCCTTGAATTGTGATTAAAGGCCGTGTTGTGCTTCGTTCTCATACCTAGAAGCGTTATGTTTTTATATCTTTTTATTGTGATTCATTTTCGGGACTGTGCATTGTTTTCATTTTGGAATGATTGCTTTAAATTTGGGCCAAAACCTTAGCAGTGGATAGTCGGGGGGGGGATTCAATATTTTGGACTGTGGTTTGGTTAATGCTGCATTCATTTCCTGTGTTTTTAATCCTTTAACGTGATCTGCCAATATTCACGATTTGCCAATATTTTAATCCTTAATGCGATCTGCGTTTTTTTTCTTTAAAATATTTTTCATGTGATTTAATGTTGGGACTGTGAAGCGTTTTATTTCTAGAGTTGGTCTGATCTGCTTGTGGCCAGGACGAGCACCAGACCCGACCTTGCCTGTGTTTTTTTTATCTTGATTGTGCTACGATTAGAATCCTTGGACTGCGTGTGGTTTTAATTCTTTCATTACTGCCTGGATTCGTTCAAGCAAGTGGAGACTCGTTGTTCCGATGCCCAACATAAATGAATGATGATCTCTTGTAAATATTTTAATAAGTTATATATATAGATTGATAATTGTGAACTACAGGCTTGAGGTTAACAATGGGTGTGCTTGCTGTGGAACCGGTGAACCTATTAATTTTAACAGTGTGGGTGTGCTCATTGGTGATGGTTTATTCGCTCCCTCTAGCCATAAGGTTCTATTAAATCAAAAACTCAATCAAGTACTCAATCAATTGATTATTGGTTGGAATGACGGGTTCACTGAATAATGCCCAGGGTGGTCCATTTGTGGTATCTCCTTGTGTGAGCAAGTGGCATGGGATTGGGCCCCCTCCGCGACAGGTTGTGATGGTTCGATCGGTGCCAAGGTTGTGTAGGTATAGAGATAAGGGATCAAGATCTAAGCAATTGGGCATTTTAAAATTGATGAAATCATAAGTTCACACGAAGTGAATCAACGTATATAATGTAATGTGTCCTCTGCATCTTTTTGGGATCGAGATTGAGCATTTATTACTAACAATTTCCATTTCATGAAGTTTGACAGGCAGGATGACTTCAATTTCTTTGACCCCTATTCATTCATTTCATTTGATAGACGTCAAATCCGAGAGGGGCGATGCACGAAGGGACGATCCTTTACCATTCGGGAAAGAACCTTAAGAACCAAACGAACAACTGAGACTCCGCTCGAGAAATGGAGAAGATCCAGGATATCTAGTTCTAGTGATCTTCATATGCCTCCAGTCCATTGTTAAGTGGTCCGATCAGTGGTAGTTCTTCGTCCACTCCCCTCACCTCAATAGTAACTCGTAGAGCTCAAGGTGGGCCATGTAGCAGTGCTTTCTGGTAGTGGTCCTTATGATTCAATGGATATAAAACTATGAAATTAGTCGAGTGATATTTGATGTATACAGTTTTTATAAACTTGATACGATCCTTACATAGTGAAAAGAAAAGACTGCCAAATGCCAAAACCTGGGCGATATGGATGTTTCAATATTTTAAAATTGTATGTTTAAAAAAAATAATTTTCATTTTGACAAATCTTGATTATCCTCTAAAAATAGAATTTCCCATTAAGCGATTTCCTGTATACTTTTATGCTCCTAAATTTAGCCATACGTAGATAACAATCGTGTGTACTGTACAACTATGCGTGGCACTGTTATTTTGGTATTTTCCCTGTTTTGAGTTAAAGCGAGTTTTATCGGCGTGGTGTTTTAGGAGGAAATGCAACAACTTACTATCAAAGAAGTCAAGATGGAAGTGAAATTACTGACAGTTGGCCATTTAATAATTCTAATCCGCAATTTAAATATTTAAACATTTCCCTTGTTTTGTGAATCTCAACTTTGACAGCTGGTAATTGTAACATTCCAATTCCAAGAATCCTTGGTTTAATTACGCCTAGCTTTTAATATCCTTTAATTATTACAAGCGATTTTATATAAATACTCAGAGATTTAAACAACTACACCGAGTTTTTAAATAATCACACAGAGATTTTTAAATGTTTAGTGGTTAGCGCTGGAAGTGAACTGTATTGAGTTAAATGTTTAGTTAATTTGTAAATTAAGTTAATTGCAGTAGTTAGCGCTGACAGTGAAGATTGTAGTTGCCTTTAATGGATTTTCTATTGTTTTTCTAACTGGCACTAAGAAAATTAAGCCTTGTTATATTTTAAGAAAAGCATTGAGATATTTTATATTCTAGGAAAAACATGATTACCCCTTTTTAATTTAAAGCATAGTTATATTTGAAGTTAAGCAATGTGATATTTTAAGAAAAGCATAGTTATATTTTAGTTAAGCATTGTTATATTTTAAGAGGAGCATTGTTATATTTTATATTTTGGGAAAACATTGTTATATTTTAGGTTAAGTATTGCATTGTTATAACTGGCACTAAGGAAGTTAAGCATGGTTAAGCCTTGCTATATTTTAAAAGAATGTAGGTAAGTGTTATTATATGCTCTTAAATTTAGGTTGAGGTTGGATATAATGTGATTGAAATGGTGTTAGGAGGGTAAAATGTTAATTAGATACATATGGATTGCTACGTAATTCCAAACCTGTATTGAATATAGTTACCATGCGCCTCGTTAGCTCGATTTATTGGAGTGCTCTCATTTATAGCTTTTGTGTAAGGTATGATAGTTAAGTTTTGGACTTCTGGCGTCTGTTTTTTGTGTCATGATTTAAAGGTTTAAGACTGTTTAAGTTTTCGCCTTAGTTACTATTGTGCTTGTCGCAATGAGGTGGCACGATTCCTTTGATGGGATCAATGTGCGCATTAATCGATGAGTGCATATGATAACCTAGCTTGGGTAATGTGATCCCTGATGATGATGATGTTGATTATTGAAATTGATGTTTGTAAATTGTACTATAACGCTTGAATGTGATTTGTTCCTCGCTCGTCGTGAAGGTTCTAGTTACTTGTTTCGCTTGATGTTGGTTGCGTCTGGATGATCTTGATGATTGCATTTTAACTTAGTCGGCTTGGACTTGATGTGTCGGGCATGATGTAGACACCTCCTTGTTCCTCAGAACAGTCGCTAGCCTTGAGACCTTAAATGATCAAAATCGATGGGAACTTGGGCTTGAGCGTTGCTTATGTTGTTGAAAGATTGGTTTTTGTCATTGATGTCAATCCTAGTCATGGGTTTTGGACCGCAAGATTGATAAAGATATTTAGACATGAAGGACAATGCACATGCATATACAACACCCATGAATGGATAGTATACATCATGTTGTTTCTGGTGGTATGTGGCACGTCACATGGATCCTCATGGTTGAGGAGAAATGAATTTTTGAAGATGTCAAAGTGAATTGAAAAAGGAAGTACATGTAGGCCCTGAAGATAATTAAAGAAAAAAATTACAAAATAAGAAAGTGTCAGGTCAACCCTAATGTTAAAAGGAATTGACATAAATGGTATAAATAAACATCATTATACATTCATTTTGATAAAATTCAATTTTCAGAGGTAATAAAAAGAAAAGAAGGCCGGATTTCAAGGGAGGATGAAGTCTTTTGGTGATGTGTTCTAAGGTATGTTATTTTCAGGTCATCTTACCATTTTTGCTATAACTTTTTTTTCTAGAACGATTTAGATGGTGAAATCACTATGGTATTGAGAATACATATCAAGGTACATCTGGTAAAAAGTTCAGCTCTTGATTTGCTATAATTATCGAGATACACTCTGTGGAAGATAGGGTTTGTTACCAGTCCTGAAGCTAGTCAATAAACAGGTGTTCCAGGTAAAACAATCATAAATTCTTCATAGAGAATCAAAATGAAGTGGGAAAAATTTCATTAGAAAGAGTATGGACTGTAGTTTCTTGTGTGTGAGTTTCAGAATCGGATGTTAATTATTGAGTGCGGGACATTCTGTGCAAGTTCACTCTCCTGAATAGACCAGAATTGAATAAAGTCTACCATTCTTTCTATAACCTCTTTTTGGGGAGGATTCAAGGAGTGAAAATTGGAGGAGTTTTAGAGAATACATTGAGTAATATTATCTACAGGA
>ML778571.1:258143-332650 GCA_009831015.1 Picea engelmannii
AAGTTTCTTCTCTATTCTTTCCAGACTCTGCAAGAATTTTAAGTTTAATTTCCCTTGCCGATCCTTGACTTTCATGAGCTTTCGGCTATCAGCTCGATGCTCCTTGGCCTCTCTTTGCAATCCTTCAAGGATTTTCATTATATTTCCTCCCTTATCCATCTCTTTTCCATGTCCATTAGAGTTCGATACATCGAATCCTAAGTTAACATCCTTTCCTTCCCGTTCGCCTTCCAATTCAGGGGTAATTTGCACTCTTCCCCACTCCATACTCAGCATTGATTAACTGGAGTTTTGGCCTCTGTTGTATTCTGAACACGCACTGTGCAATCTAATTCAAAATTGTTAGGCCATTAAACTTCATGAATAACCCACAACGTTTATAACTAATATGAACAAGAACGAAAGACATTTCAACTTCACAAGTTTTCTGAGCTCTGTCTGGCTCTGTGTTTTTCAGATTTCTTGAAATTCTCCTATTTCCCTATCGGAAAATTTCCTCCCACAGGAACTCTTCAAGGTCTCCCTTCCTTCTATCAGGGTTACCTCTATCGGGATTTTGAAACCCACATTGTTCTGGTGGGTTGAATCCCCGATTTTCGATTTCTCGACGTGCTACATTTATGCGTTAGCCCTGGCTATGGCTCTACACCATGTGACCGCTGACTCGTGACCCCGGCCTTTTCCCTTATCAGGGTTCAGGGTTTCACGAATCGAAATAAGCCAAAACTCTGGACAGCGGAATCCCCGATTTCCCGATTTCCGATGGACTCCGTCCGTGCTAGCCCTCCGGGCTATAGCCTCACCATACAACCACTGTCCATGACCGTGATCAATCCTCTTATCGGGGTTTCAGAATTTGTGATGTCGTGATGCACATGCATTCACAACCTCCAATCCTCCGATTCCCGATGTGCTTTTACACTGGCTAGCTCTCCTGGCTCAGCCTCTGGTCCACATGACTATACTATATGACCTCCACCTTACCCCGTTGGGTTTCGACGGTTTCAATGTCAATGCTCATATGCTCACGGGATCCCCGATGGGTCCCAGTCGTTGACTTGTCAATAGTCCTTTCGCTTGTCGCTAAAAAGAAATCTGCCACCCGTCCTCCTGACAGTTGGTGTGGCCCCACGTTCCTAGGCCTTATCGGGAAATCGCGTATCGCGATTTTCCAATGCACGAAACCTTTGCTTCCAGGATCTCCGATATCCCGATTCTCGATATGTCGATGCGCCTTTTGCTTTAACCCTTCGCGGTTAAGTCAGGTCCATGTGACCTCTACCCTGTGACCGAAATCGACCGCTCATCGGGGTTTTGGGGTTCGAAGTTTCAAAGTGTATGAATCACTTGTCACCGGGGTTCCCGATTTCCCGATGAACTTCAAACACCGATGGACATGCTCCTTTTCGGGACTTTCCCCGATGGCAGATATCTGCCACGTGTTCCCTAATATGAATGATCCAGATCTTGTCGCGAGATCGCGGATCGCGATTCCGTGTGACGAGATCTCTATGTGCTCGAGAACTCCGATTCTTTGACTCTCTCCAGGAGTCTGAAACGTGTCCTCCCTGAGATCCTACGGCTATGGTTTCTTCGGTGTTTCGAGACTCACAAGGTCTCGATTCTCTTGACTTCTAAAATCCCGACGCCTCTATGGGACTTCTCCTCTACCCATGAGGACTTAAACCCTGTGCAACTTCTGTCAACTTGGACGGTTGACGGGTAATCCCACAGTGATCTTACGACCCACGATTCTCCCGAGTTTAAACTCTGGGTGTGGCCGTAACCTCCTGTGCAGTCTCCTAAGTCTTTAAACCTTGTGCACATTCTCCAGATCTGACGGTTACAAGGGTTCGCTCTCCCACCCAAACAGATCCTACGGTTCTAACACCATTGGTGTAGAGACCTGTCTCCCTGTGGTCATAGACCATACCAGCTGCAATTTCACAGCACCGCTAAACCTCCTGAGCTTATAGGCACGGTTAATTAACTCCTATACACTCCGGGTCATACCAGGGTCCGAAATTGGTCCTCCAAACACAATTTCCCCTCTCACCCTCAGTCCAAAGACCACTCAACTGGCCCATCTAGGCTCAGTGTCGAAACCTTGGCTCTGATACCACTTTGTAGTGTACCCTTTCGCTACCGAGGTTTCCAAACCTCTCAGTTACCATTCTATACATGAATGTTTACATAACTCTTACAGGAATTATAACCACATGCATTTAACACAATTAAACACACTTAATTCTCAGAGTAGAATATATAAGTTACTACTACAATTAAACAAACCATAGCATTCAACAGTAACTTCATTTACACACAGCGGAAAACATGATACATAAACAACAACAGAGTTAAAGCATAATTCAGATACTTATCTTTTAACATCTGTAGCATTCACCAACCAAGTGCAGGCCTTCCACGAACCTCCCAGCCTTAAACCACACTGTTCATCAGCTCAACAGTGGGTCACCCCCGAGCTGGGACCGAGCTCCACCCCAAGGCAAGGAATCCTAGGCTAGGCTGAGGTTACAGGGAAGATAGCACATACACATTCACTAGGAAGAAGCTCTCCCAGGAATCTCCCACGCTCACTGCCCACAGACCCTCATTCCCCACATACCTGTTCCACCCCAGGAGAGTGCACCTTCTCTGTCACCTAGACAGTCCTTCGACTTCCAGTCTCCCTTACTTTGGGTTACAGGAACAGACCGGACTGGAAGTCTCCGGGCTCTATGGCAGCTACAGGGTTCCTTCCAGGAGTTCTCTTCTCCCTCTGTGCACTCTCTCACCTGGAGGAGTTGCTCACAGGCCAACAAGCCTCACGCAGTCAAGTACTGCGTGGTCACAACAATCCACGGGAAACACAAACCAAGGCTTCCCAAAATGGTTCAGCATTCATAGGATGATCTCACGGTGATGTTTTCGAACAGGCTCCACACACATGCTAGCTCAGCTTCTCCGAACAACCAAGGATTCTTCCACTTGAGTTCAACACAGGCTTAATGCGCACACGGGTTTTCTTAGAGACAGACACAGACTCATCGCTCTCAACAGGGTGTACACGGTTTCTTTAGAAAAACACAGGCTTAACGGCTTCAGAGATGAATCAGAGTAATCTGGCAGATGGCGTACCGGTTCTACGCTCAGAGGTTCAGGTCAGAATGGAGAGAAGATCCCCCTCACAGCTTACTTCCTCCGTTTTATTTGCATGCACTAGGGTTGACACTTGTCACCCTGGGAACTGCATGCGTACCACAGCGTGCATCCCCTTTGCACGTTCCCTTTCCAAAACTTAGGATAAACAGAAATGCACATGTCTCTTTTTAAAATAATATTAAAATATTATTTCCCAGGCTTAAGCCCCCTAGGCTCATCACTTAGCCCCTTTTCCCACCTTTCAACCCGTAATTCCTTGCCCACTCTGTGGACGCTCAGTCCCCCATCACTCATTCATCGTGGTCGGTCTGCACTGGCGGTGTTTATATTTTATTAATTGATCTGCATACATACAAGTACATCAACATGCTCCTGGCCTTCCACACTTAGGCTCCCTGGCCTAAAAAAACACATAAGCCTACAACTTATACAACACTTGGCTCACCAGCCTATAAAACACATTTACAATTCTTTGCATAAAACATGATCTGTGACGGGGCTCGGCCTTGGGGACACTACAATTTTCCTATGACGACAACCCATCAAATGAGGTTTTAGACCAAGAGGTAGCTCATCCAAGTGATCCTATCGAAGATCCAGTTGTCACTCCGATAGAATCTGTGGAACCGATCATCTCGCTTCATGCTCTCTCAGGTATTTCGGCCCCATAGACATTGAATATCAAAGGATACATTAAACATAGGCCGGTTTTTGTGTTGATTGATAGTGGTAGCACCCATAATTTTATTCATTGCAGGCTAGCTGATGAGCTCCATTGCTTTGTCTGCCCTGTTTCTAATTTTCAAATCCTCATCGCTAATGGTGGTACTATGAAGTGTGGGGGCCGCTGTGAGAAAGTCAAACTCCAAATGGGTGATTAGCATCTGAAAACCCACATGTTCTCTATTTCCATGGGTGGTTGTGATATTGTATTAGGGTGGAATGGCTTCACACTATGAGGCCAATCACAATGGATTATCAAGAATTACATATGAGATTCACCCAAGATGCTCACCCCTATAATCTATGGGGTCTCCAACCGGGCTCTCTTGAAATCATCAACTCTCACAATATGGAAAAAATATTGAAGAGAGGCCACCATGGTGTGATTTCTCAATTTAATGCCATCCAGGTCATTGGATAGGTCTCTCAGGTATTTCCTCCTAGCCTGCAACTCATCTTGGAAAAATACCCCAAGATCTTTGAGCTTCCTACAACCTTACCTCCCTCCAGGGGTGAGCATGATCATAGCATACCTCTCCTGTTGGGTAGTCAACCCCCCAATGTATGTCCCTACTGATACCCCTTTGCTCAGAAAAATGAAACAAAAAAGATGGTATAGGAGTTACTTGAGGTAAGGGTAATTCGCCCTAGTACTAGCCCATACTCTTCACGAGTGGTGATGGTTTTAAAGAAAGAAGGTACTTGGTGCATCTGCCCTGATTTTCATGACTTGAATAAACTAACTATCAAAGATAAATTTCTATTCATGTCATTGATGATTTGGTGGATGAACTATAAGGTGCCTGTGTATTCACCAAATTAGACCTTCAATCCAGTTATCACCAAATCCAGATGAAGGAAGTTGATATTCCGAAGAATGCTTTCCGAACTCACGAGGGACATTATGAATTCTTGGTCATGCATTTTGGCCTTTGCAATCCTCCATCCACCTTCCAAAGTCTCATGAATAAACTATTGAAACCTTACCTTCAAAATTTTATCTTTGTTTTCTTTGATGACATCCTCATTTATAGCTGCACCTGGGATAACCATCTTCTTCATGTGGACAAATTCCTTCACTTGGTGCAGGAAAACCAATTATTTGTCAAAAATACCAAATGCTCATTTGGCGTCAATGAAGTGGAATACTTGGGGCACATTGTCAGCAGAGATGGGGTAAAAGTGGACCCCCAAAAGACACAAGCTATGCAAGAATGGTCGCGACCAATGACCTTAAAGCTCCTAATGGGTTTTCTGGGTCTCATAGTCTATTACATAAAAAATTTCAACCATTATGGAAAAATTGCTAAGCCCTTGATTGACCTCCTTAAGAAGAATTTATTTCATTGGACACCTGCTGCTAATCAAGCATTCACATAATTAAAGAGGGCCATGTGCCATACCCTTGTTCTAGCATCTCTTGACTTCAACAAAACCTTTGTGGTGGAATCATGTGATTTGGGCATGAGTATAGGTGCAATTCTCATCCAAGATAGTAGACCCTTGACATTTACTAGCCAAGCGTTGAGTGGTCGCAACTTGGGTTGATATACGTATGAAAAAGAAATGATGATCATTCTCCATGTAGTGCACACCTGGCGACCATATCTCTTGGGATGTCATTTTCATATTAAAACAGATCACCATAGCCTGAAATAATTTTTGGAGCAATGACTATCCTCCCTAAAACAAAATAAGTGGTTCAAAAAAATGTTGGGTTATGATTATGAAATCATCTACAAAAAGGGAAAAGATAAAATCATAGCATATGCATTATCAAGACGAAGTGAGGAGGTCCACTCCCTCTTTGCGTTATGTTTAACAATACCTAATTGGATTGAAGAAGTGCGCCAAGAGTGACTAACACACCATGCTACCTCCAAATTAATTCAACATCTTCAGGAGGACCTTAATCCTCCCACTGGATACACTTGGAAGGATAATATTCTATGTAATAAGGATCGCCTGGTTCTCTCACCCTCCTCAACACTCAAGCCCCAACTCTTAAATGAGTTTCACTCCTCATCTATAGCAGGTCATTTAGGCTTCCAAAAGACATGTGCTCGTGCTCATCGTTCTTTTTTTTGGGCAGGCATGATGAAGAATATACTTCAATTTGTCACAAAATGTGAGGTGTTCCAATGTAATAAAGGTGAAACGGTAAAATCTCCAGGAATCCTACAACCATTACCCATTCCAACTTCTTTGTGGACCAAAATCTCCATGAATTTTATAGTGGGCCTTCCTAAAGTAGGGAAAACGTCTGTCATCATGGTGGTGGTTGATCGCCCCTCCAAGTATGCTCATTTTTTCCCCTTACCTCACCCTTTCACACTGAAACTTGTAGCACAAGTATTCCTTGATCATATTTTCAAGCTACATGGCATGCCAACCTCTATTGTCTCTGAACGTGACCCAACTTTCACCAGCACATTTTGGCAAGAGCTGTTTAAATTGTAGGGCACCCAAATGAACATGAGTACAACTTATCATCCCCAGTATGACATCCAAACAGAAGTAGTCACCAAATGTTTGGAAACCTACTTGTGCTATTTTTCTTTAGAAAAGAAACACCCGTGGGCGTAGTGGCTTCCTTTGGCAGAATCGTGGTACACTATTTCCTATCATACAACCACTAAAATGACCCCATATGAAGCGGTGTATGGCCAAAGACCACCGACAATCACTACCTATATTCTTGGCACATCTAAAGTCCAATATATTGATATAATGCTGCACGAACGTACAACCACTCTAGAGACTATGAAGGATAACCTCCACATGGCCCAAAATCGCATGAAGCAACAGGCTGATCAACATCATTTAGAAAGGGTTTCTCAGAAAGGTGATATAGTGTTTCTCAAGCTCCAACCTTACAAGCAAACATCTCTCAAAGATCAGGGACATCACAAATTGACACCTAAGTTTTATGGACCCTACCAGATAATCAAGCATATTGGTTCTGTGGCTTACAAATTGGCCCTTCCTACTACTTCCAAAATCCATCCAATATTCCATGTTTCTTGTCTGAAGAAAGTTGTGGGCTAGAATTGTAGAGTCCAAACCATACTATCAGAATTAGATGAAGAAGGTTTCTTGTGGGTCCAATCAAAACCAGTCCTCAATAACCGTGAATGTCAGTTGCGTGGCCACACTATCAAGGTAGTGTTGATCAAGTGGAAGGACACAACACCCGAGGATGCAACCTGAGAATCCACAACCATACTTTAGCATTTTCCGCACCTGCAACCTTGAGGACAAGGCTGCTTTTGAAGGGGGAGGGCATGTTAGGATCCAATCCTAACCCCTTTCCATGGGTCATTAATTAATAGGATATGGTTTCTATTTAATAAAGGCCAACAATAATTAATAAGGCCTAATAAATAAAGAAGAATAAGTCAATGTAAGAAGACCTAATAGAAGCTTCCGCTTCTATAAATATCTTCCTCTAGAAGTTTCTTTAGAAGGTATAACTAGTATAAATAAGAGTAGGAGGTATTGGATATTTTTGTCTTGGATATTATTGTGATAGAGCTCTCTCTGCCAGAGGTTGCCTCGAAGAGGCAAGTGAACATTTCTATCATAATAAAGTTGCTCATCCTGGTGATTATTCTGGTGCTATTTTGGTGTTCTTCTGATATTTTTCTAGATGTATCATTATTATTCTATCATTGCTTGCTAGATATTTTTTGTTCTGCAAAATATGTTGTATCAGGAATATTGCATAATCTCATGCTTTGTTTCATTGGTTTTCCTCTAGATGCTCAAATTCCAACTTAAAACTATTGCATTATTTGTGATTGCATTGATGTTTCCTCTCAACACTCAAGTTCCATCATAAAACTATTGCATTATTTGTGATTGCATCGATGGTTATCACTTCTTACGCCTGTACACTTATTGGAAATTGACACAATTAGTGATATTTTAATTACGCCCAAAAGAATAAACCTATTGGATATAGGCACAATTAATATTCATATCTACCTTGCATTTATAAATGCATACATTTCCTTGTTTACTTTTTCACATTTACTTAATATGATTAATAATTTACTACCTTAGCCACTGATTTCCAAATTTTCTTAATTAACAAATATTAATTAGAATACCTCATTGTCACATTCCCGTAGGGATTAATCATTTTGTGATTATAAAATTTATTCCCGAAGGGGCTTGATTTGCTGTGATTTTGTTTGGGTTTTCGAAATTGGACTCGTACTTCCAACATCTTTTACTTTAGCAAATATGTTCGAATGGTTCAACTTAAACCATGAATTCTAAAATAACGTGGTAATGAAACCCATAGAATGGTGAACACTTCATTTTTTGTATGAATACTTCTGCTTGAATGGTGAAGGATTCAATGCTTTATCTGAAAGTTTTTGCCGCTAATATGGTGCTAACATATGTTTTCTCCGATTCGTTTAGATGTAGGAAACATTTCTTTCGTTTGTAAATGCGTTGGGACCTAAGTTTGAAGATTTGTGAACGTTTCATAGTAAAATGACGAGCTACTTGGAGATTGGAAGCGATTGATAGAATTCTCAAAATTCATTTACTTTTGATCTTTCACATACCGACACTACAAATGATGACTGACAGAGCCCCAAAATTTCATTCTCTCTTAATCTCCCACAGACTGGTAGGATTTCACCAAAGAAACGAAAAAGAGAGGAGGTGGCGGATGTTAATTCCAACACATACTTTGTGTTATAAGTAATAACTATCACAACCACATTATAAAGGTGGTTGAAATAAGCAGATAGACCAGATAGACCATATTAGTTACTTTTATAATAAATAGGTAAGATTAGGGTTAGGTTAGGGTTAAGGTTATTAGGGTTTTAAATTAAAATTTCATATATGCCCCATTTTCCTAAAAGTAATTGATATACCTTATCGACTTATATCAACCACCTTTATAATGTGGTTGTGCTAGTATTACATTATAAAGGTGGTTGATATAAGCACCACATTATAAAGGTGGTTGATATAAGAAAATAGGCCATATTAGTTACTTTTATAATAAATAGGCAAGATTAGGGTTAGGTTAGGCTTCAAATTAGGGTTAAGATCATTAGAGTTTCATTTTAGAATTTCATATATGCTCCATTTTCCACTTTATTTATGGAAAGTAGAAATATAAAGAAAGAAGAAAACTTGAGCATATATGGAATTTTAATTTGAAACCCTAATGACCTTAACCTTAATCTGAAACTCTAACCCTAATTTGACTTATTTATTATAAAAGTAATTAATATAATAGATCAACATACATCAACCACATTAATAATGTGGTTGTGCTAGTTTATTACCATTTAATGATGATGAGTACATTGCTCATATAACTTAATGGTTATATTTAAAATTACCTTCTCCTTATATGTTTCACCAATAATACGGATAATAATAGATTCATTTATTGATATTATTGGTGAAACATATAGGGAGAAGGTAATTTTAAATATAACCATTAACTTATATCAGCAATGTACTCATCAACACTAAATGGTAATAAACTAGCACAATCACATTATAAATGTGGTTGATATATGTTGATCTATTATATCAATTACTTTTATAATAAATAGGTAAGATTAGGGTTAGATTTTCAAATTAGGGTTAAGATAATTAGGGTTAAGATCATTAGGATTTCAAATTAAAATTTCATATATGACCCATTTTCTATCTTTCTTTATATTTCCATTTTCCATAAAGAAAGTGGAAAATGGAGCATATATGAAATTCTAAAATAAAACCCTAATATGAAACCCTAACTTAACCCTAATCTTTTTTATTTATTATAAAATTAACTAATATGGCCTATCTGCTTATATTGACCACCTTTATAATGTGGTTGTGCTAATTATTACTTCCAACACAAACTCTGTGTTGCAATTTGCTTATTTATTATAAAAGTAACTAATATGGCCTATCTGCTTATATGGACCACCTTTATAATGTGGTTGTGCTAATTATTACTTCCAACCACCTCCTCTCTTTTTCGTTTCTTCGATGAAATCATGTCGGTTTACTAGAGATTGAGAGTCTACCAGAGATTGAGAGAGAATGAAAATTTGGGGCTCTACCAATTGTCGTTTGTAGTGTCATGCGAAAGATCCAAAGTAAATGAATTTCAAGGACTCTACCAACAACTTCCAATCTCCAAGTAGGCCTCCATTTCACTATGAAAGGATCACAAATCTTCAAACTCCGGTCCCAACGCATTTACAATCGAAATAAACACTTCCTACATCTAAATGAATCGGAGCAAACATATGTTAACGCCACATTGTTAACTATATATGTAACCTCAACAGTCTAACTGTACACTACCAGTTGTCCTGGCCAGTTGTACAATCGTTTGTTGATGTTCTTGATTTTCTTGAGCCTATTTAGCTCAACTCTTTTCCCTTTTTCTAACAACTTCAATACTCAATAATATACTCACTACTATTGCACTCTGCTCATATTCTTGTTTTCCAATTATGTATTCTTTGCTTCTCATTTTGTCATGGTATCAAAGCTTCAGACGTAAGCCTTTTCACATACTCTGGAGAGCAACCTGATCATAAGAAGAGCAGAGCTTACATTGTCTACGAGAGAACGAGACACAAGATTCTTCAATGAGATTGGAGAACAACACACAGTCCATAATATGCTCAAAAGATCGATGGAGACAATAGAACTGCAGAAGGACGCAATGCTTAAAGACTCGTGAGTATTTAAAGAATTCGTGAAATTCTTTTGCATTCTAAATAATTCGTGAAATTCTTTCTTTGAGAAATTGTTTTGCAGAGGCAACAAAGGACAAGCTAAAGTAGCTGTAAGATCGGCCCTGCAAACTGATCTGAGCCATTAATCAAGATCAGAAAGGACGAGGAGCGTGCAGAAGAGGCGAACGTGTTTTCAGCCATTAGATTGAGGCGGAAGAAAGAACAGTCGTCAGATCAAGAAAAGGTGCGCAGGATTTAACCGCTGAGCTTCGTGAATTTGACGATTTCGTGCAAAGGTTGCAAAGGAGTAAAAACCCTTCCGAAGTTCTGAAGTCCGAAGCAAATCCTGTCTGTCAATCCAAGAATGGACATGTGTCAGACGATCAATGCTTTTCTAGTTCACTCTTCGGGAGAAACACCAAAAGAAGGTGATCAAAGTCCTGAAGGCACAAGGTGCAAAGTATATCTGGACCGTTGAAGCCAGAAGGGACATGCGTCACACGATCCCACACTTCGGAGCTAGAGAACTTTGGATGAAAGTTGGAAAATTAAAGCAAGAACTCTTGAAGCCCGGGATTCCAAAGCTAATCTCAACCATCAAATCAAAAGGCCACGTGGAGGAAGATCTTGCACTTCAGAGATTCACACTCCGGAGGTCAACGCATATTAGCAGTCAGAAACTCTCGAACGCTGGAGTTTTGAAGAAGATCTTGGTCGTTCGTTTGTAGAGGCCTAAGTATCGTTGGATCTACACCTCTCGGTACTTCACGAATATTGTGATTGAGAGTGGTGAAAGATCCGGAAGCCCGAACTCTCGAAATAATTCTGAGTCGTAGATCTCAACGGGCAATTGAGACCGTCGATCTCTTCCCCCTATTCAAAAGTTCACGAGTCGGAAGATTGTGAGGTAAGAAAGGAATATCACCCAGAGCCCCGAAGGCTCGAAGGCACGGAGTCCCAAAGTAATTGTGGACCGTTTGATCTCAAATCAACGAGGATCGTTAATCTTTGCAACACATTCTTTATTCGGCTATTCAGAGAGATTGAGACCTTCACGCATCTTAACGCCCGAATCTCGAAGACTCGGAGCGCCTGGTTTTAAGCCCCTGGTCACATGAGAAGTTGAACTATAAATTTCTTTTGGCTCTAGAGTAAACTTAGATAGCCCAATTGCGCCATTAGAGGGGCTACAGTTGCTAAAGAATAGAGCTCTGAATCTGTAGAACTCGTGCTCGAATAGTCAGATCCAGCCAAATCAAAGCTAAAGAAGTGGTCTACCCCGCGTTTTTCGGTTCGAAGTCACTTAGAGAACCTCGCGAACCTAGTTTTATGTGCAAGAAACAGGTAATCACACACATACTTAAACAATTTTTTGTTGCTCAATTTTTTTCTTCAAAGATGGCCACCTCGAGCAATTTATGACCAACACAAGGCCCGATTCTTCTTGGAAAGAATTATGAGTTTTAGTCTCTTCGAATGAGATCCTTCTTGCAAGAACAAGAGTGCTGGGATCCAGTGGATCTTGGATATGTGGAACCAGATCCCGCAGACCTTGCTGCCATGAACAACCAACAGAGAACTACTTAGGCAACACAAAGGAACAGAGAAAATAAGGCAAAGTTCTAGATTCAAAATTCGGTGGATGACTCGATTTTCTCAAAAATCACAGGTGTTGTTACTTCAAAACAGTCCTAGGACATCCTTAAATTCACCTACCAAGAAAATGACAGGGTCAAGACAGCTAAGTTGCAAACCTTGAGGATGCATTTTGAGACTTTAAAAATGACAGAATCTGAAAACATTGATCAGTTTATGACCAGAGTCATGGGAATTGTAAACCAAATCAGATTGACTGGTGAAGCCATCCATGATCAAAGAATTGTTGAGAAATTCCTCAGAAGTATACCGAAAAAATTTGAAATGGTTGTTACAACCATCCTTGAATCCAAGGATCTGTCAAATTTCTAAACAGATGAATTAACGGGTTCTCTATTGACACATGAGACTAGACTCCATCTAGAAGATGAGTCAATAGCCAATGCCTTCAAGACTCAATTCACCTTCAACAGAGGGAGAGGCAGAGGTAGAGGTCATCAAGGAAGAGGGATAATTCCAAGTAACCATAATTCAAATGAAGGTCACAGACAACAAAATCAGAATCAAAATTTCCAAGGTCACATACAACAGAACCAGAATCAGAATTTCCAACCTCAAAGAGGTAGAGGGAGAAGATCAAATGACAAATCAAGCATACAATGCTATTACTGCAAAAAGTATGGGCACTATGAATCTGAATGCCGAAAGAAGCAAGAAGATCAGTTCTCAAGTAGAGCACATGTCTCAAATCATGAAGGAGAAACCTCAGAAGGTATGTTTCTCATGCCACAAGACTGAAGAACAACATAAAGATATCTGGTTGGTGGACAGTAGTTGCAACAATCACATGACAGGTAACAAAGATTTACTCTCATGAGTTGATTCTTCAATTTCATCTGATATACACTTGGAAATGATTCCTTAGTCAAAGTTAAAGGAAAATGTATTGTACCTATTCTTACTAAACAAAATGTAAAGAAAGACATAAACAATGTCTATCATGTTCCAAATCTGAAACATAATCTGTTAAGTGTAGGACAACTAATTGAACATGGATGTAAGGTACTTTTTGAAGAATCATCATGTAGGATATATGATAAAACCCCCAACAGGAAATTGATTTCTGAAATCCACATGACTCAGAATAGGATGTTTCCCTTGACCCTCAGAACTACAAATTTGACCCAATCATATGCACACAGTGCATCCATCCACGATGACACTATGGTTTGGAATACAAGATTTGGACATCTACCCTTTTAGAGTCTAAGTCTTCTACAGAAGCACTCCATGGTCAAAGGTCTCCTTGTCTTCAAAGAGCAACATCCCCCATGTGAATCTTGCATTATTGGCAAACATAAGAGACCTAGTTTTCCACAATCCTCCACTCAAGCCAAACAACACTTAGAGTTGGTTCACACTGATCTATGTGGACCAATGCAAACATAGTCAATACGTGCTAGATTTTATTTTCTAACGTTTATTGATAACTTTAGCAGGAAAATTTGGATCTATTTTCTCAGATATAAGTCTGAAACTTTTGCAAAGTTCAAAGAATTCAAAGTTGAAGCTGAAAAATAGAGTGGAAAATATCTAAAATTTCTCAAGTCAAATGGAGGAGGAGAATACAACTCCAAAGAATTTGCAAATTTCTGCAAATCACAAGACATCATCATGCAAACTACAACCAGGTATACTCCACAACAAAATGGAGTGCTTGAAAGGAAAAATCAAACAATAATGAACATGGCAAGAAGCCTACTCAAAGAGAAATGTCTGTCAAATACATTTTGGGCTGAAGTAGTAGCATGCTAAGTTTATCTTCTAAATAGATCTCGAACCACCAGTCTAAAGCTGAAGGTCCTTCAAGAAGCATGGAGTGGGACAAAGCTAAATGTTGCTCATCTCAGGACATTTGAATGCATAGCATACATTCACATACCTTCCGAATTAAGGAAGAAACTGGATGATAGAAGTGAGAAATGCATATTTATTGGCTACAACGAAACATCAAAAGCATATAGGCTCTACAATCCAATATCAAAGAAATTGATTCTTAGCAGAGATGTAAAATTTCTAGAAAATAGGTCTGAAAATCAGCCAATGGACAGTCAAAATCCATTGCTGCCCATTCCCGAAAACATTGAAAATTCAAGATAGCCGATACCTCAACCTGCCCTTCCAAGGCTGCAGGTACAAGGATAATCTGAAAGCTCTCAAGATAACTCAATTTCCAGCATAAATTCATCCTCCGAGCTTCAAAGTCAGAGAACTCAAAGTTTGAAATAAATCCATCAGCAGTTGGATGACATTGAACAACACAATCTTTTTGCATTAATGTCATGCCAACCTACATCTTTTAAAGAGGTAGCTAAAGAGGCACATTGGATTCAAGCCATGAACCAAGAGATTGACTCCATTGAGAATAAGAAAACACGGGATCTTGTTGATCTACCTTGACACAAGAAAAGTATTGGTGTCAAGTGGGTTTACAAAACTAAACTCAATGAAAATGGGCAGATTGAAAAACACAAGGCAAGACTTGTTGTCAAAGGATTCTCACAACAACCATGTATTGATTATGGTGAACATTTTTCTCCAGTAGCAAGGTTGGACACTGTAAGGGCTCTCTTATCCATAGCAGCTCAACACAAATGGCAAGTATACCAGATGGATGTCAAGTCAACTTTTCAGAATGATGTCATAGAAGAAGAGGTCTATGTGGATCAACCACCTGGATTTAAAGTTAAAGAATAGCCAACCAAAGTGTATCAGTTGAAGAAATCCTTGTATGGCTTAAAGAAAGCTCCAAGATCTTGGTACAACAAAATTGACACTTGATCAAGAGTGGTTTCAGTAGAATCCAAAATGAGCCAACTTTATACACCAAAACAAATCAACGAGGTAAAATTCTGATTGTATGTTTCTATGTTGATGACATGATATATACCAGAAATCTTGAGTCAATCAGTTTTAAACATGCCATGCAATCTGAGTTTGAGATGATAGATCTTGTCATAATAAAATATTTTGGGGGATTGAGGTTAATCAATCAACCAAAGGCATTTTTGTCTGTCAGCAAAAGTATGTAGAAGACATCATCAAAAGATTATGCATGGAAGACTGCAATCGAGTAGAAACCCCTATACCCCTAGGCACAAAATTGAGCAAGCAAGATGAAGGACCTACAGTGGATTCTACCCTGTACAAAAGTTTAGTAGGAAGTTTTTTGTATCTTACAACAACTAGGCCTAATATTATATATGCAGTGAGCTTTGTTTCCAGGTTCATGGAATCCCCCAAAGATTCTCACTAGAAGATGGAGAAAAAGATTCTGAGATATGTTGCAGGAACTCTCAATTTTGGCTTATGGTACACTCAGTCTGATGGTAATCATCTCTTTGGTACACAGATAACGATTTTGCAGGCAGCCTAGATGACAGGAAAACACCTCAGGACATGCTTTTCACCTGGGCACGAACCTGATTTCTTGGGCATCAAAGAAGCAACCCATAGTCTCAATATCTTATTCAGATGCAAAGTATGTCAATGCTACCTCAACTTCATGTCAAGCTGTGTGGCTGAGAAGAATATTGAATGATATGTCACATACATAAAATGAGCCAACTCCTATCTTCTGTGACAACACCTCAACAATTGTTTTATCCAAAAACCATGTGTTTCACAAGAAAAACAAGCATATTGACACACTTCCACTTCATACGCAAGCTAGTCAATAATGGTGACATTGCACTTCAATTCTGTGGCTCACTAGATCAACTCGTAGATATTTTTACAAAACCATTAGGAAAATCCGTTTTTTATTTCAGACAACACTTGGGCATTATCAGTGTTGATGTTTGTAACTGTTGAGTTTAAGAGGGAGTGTTAACTATATATGTAACCTCAACAGTCTGTACACTGTCAATTGTCCTAGCCAGCTGTACAATCGTTTCTTGATGTTCTTGATTTGCTTGAGCCTATTTAACTCAACTCTTTTCCCTTTTCTAACAACTTCAATACTCAATAATATACTCACTACTATTGGGCTTTGCTCATATTCTTGTTTTTCCAATTCTGTATTCTCTGCTTCTCATTTTGTCACACATTAACGGTAAAACCTTTCAAATAAAGCATTGAATCCTTCACCATTCAAGCAGAAGTATTCATACAAAAAATGAAGTGTTCGCCATTCTATGGGATTCATTACCACACCATTTCAGAATTCATGTTTTAAGTTGAACCATTCGAACATATTTGCTAAAGTAAAAGATGTTGGAAGTACGAGTCCAATTTCGAATAACCAAACAAAATCACAGCGAATCAGCCCCTTTGAGAAGAAATTTTATAATCACAAAATGCTAATATACCAAACCACTATCAAGTATGGAAAGACAATGATATCAAGTAAATGTAAAAGAAAATGCTGCCTCAAGACACTTATATAAATATTGTGGCGTACAACGACAGAATTCAAATCTTTAGAAGTCGCCACGGAAACCATTTCATCAGTGAAAAATGAGCGTCCATGCCGATTGTTTTTCAAAATCTTTTTGAAATTAAAATGTGAGGGAAGAGAAGAAGAAGAAGCTCCATGAAAATAATTGCAGCCCGTTAATGAATGCAGACAAAACCATTGAGAAATGCAAAAATATGAAGTATTTATCTATCAAAGCGACATCATGAGACCATATGAAGTCCTTTTAGTGGTTGTTGTGAATCATGGTGCGTGATGTGCGGTTTAGTTGATTGAGATATATTAAGCATACAACATATATAAAACTCCGAAGATGCTCTAGAACATTACTACATATTTACAAGCTTTACACCTTCCAAAATATTTATTTTGAAGAAAAAAAAACGGATGGAAAAGGATATTAATTGCTCATCAGATTTTTGAATCGCTTAGATTCCCCATAAATGAATTACTTGTCTCCTATAGTTCTGAATGCGTACAATGCTCTTGACTATAAACATTGAGTCCAAACCCATTCCAGGATATCTTCCAGCATGTTCATAATATTTCCTTCGTCCAATTGCGCCTTTGATAGTCAGTTTCAAAATTCTCCTGAAACCATATAAGTTCAATTAAAAGAACTCACTCTCAAAAGTTTTGTCATGCTTGGGAACTTCAAGTCTAATTCATATGAGACTCTTCCAGAAGAAGCTTTGAACTCGGCTCTATTTACATGCTGTAATTTGATGGTGCACAGCTTCCCAACTATAGTAGTTACATGACGATGCCAAGACCCTTTAACTCTGAACCTGTTACTAAGGCAGTCTCTTCCTCCAAGGGGCCAGTGCAATCCTCCCTTTACACCCTTCTGTATGCATGCAGATTTAACTATTCCTCCAATATATTCTCTCTCTTCTTCCTGTAATTTTGATTCAAGCATAGAATCAGTTACAGCCTAATTCATCTTGGAGTTCATCTTGGAATTCAAATAATATACCAAATCCAGAATTTTCTAGTTTGCACCAACCAAATAATCCAAAGAACAATAGAAGAAGCATAGAACTTTGAATGAAGCATGCCAGTACTCACACTAAGCTCTGTCACGTACTTTTCAGTGACGAGTATTAATCGCAGATATGGTTCTATTAGTGAATTACCATGTCAGTGTTTTTCTCAATATGGATTTTTTTGGGTGGGGAAGTTGTGCCCAGTTACTGTTTAATGCTTGCCTTAAAAAATATCCTAGAATCCTTTGGAAACAACTCATACCCTTTAAACTCTGCTACATGATTCATGGCTCCAAGTCTAAAAAAATATTGTCTTATTGATTATGATAAGGTACAAGAATATGGTTAGTTTAAGAAAAAAAAAAGTCATCTCGCCTTCAAAGAGAGATTCCGCCACCTGCAGGAGCCGGGAACGTCCAGAAGCCCGGGAAGTTTGAAGCCCAATTCAACCGGCCCAGAGGAGCCAACCCTAAAAAAGGTACGCTGTCTGTTTACAGGCTTTCTATCTCTTTTGGAAATCTGTAATTCTTGGTAGTGATTCTGTTAATATGGTGTGGTTTTTTGTAAGCAATTTTATAGGAACGGTCACAGCTCCAATTTTGAAATTGAATGGTTACGATGGGTGTAGACGGTGCTCTCTTACAGAGTGAGGGTGTCTTGTATAAAAATAAAAATGATCTTTGGCCGTGGCCTTAACTTAGAATTGCTTATCATCCTGAACTTTGCAGAGATTTGGTGCAACTCACACTTCGCAAAAGATTGTTGATTCTTGATGACAAAAACTGTTTCTACTCTCTACAAATTGCTCTTGCGACTGTTCAAGCAGATCTGCTCATTGTTTAAAAACATCATTCATCAAACCTCGCATCTCATAGCAATCCAAGACAAGTACGATAAAGAAGGCCATAAGATAGTCAAATCCTTGATGTTTGAGTGACAGATCTTCCAAAATCTAATGAACTTCAACATTCAAGACAAGTAATGGGCTCACCACAAAGACTAGATCGCCAAGAGTTGTCTTGAGATAATGCACAGAAGATTATAAATGGTACTCTTGTCATCGGGTTCTCAACGTCCAGAAATGAATGGAATGCACTCAAGTTATCACACTCCCTGTAGTGGAGTTATGACAGTAATAGAGCATAAATTGGGCAAATCCAAAACAAAATACAGCAGAAGAAAGATGCGAAAGGTTCCAACTACAGAATAACCATCAGCCAATACATCTACAAGGACAGGAATAAAATCCAATCATAGAACAAAAAGCAGGGAAAACCATAACGGAGGGACATGACCAAAAGATGTGGACCGACCCAATCCTTTATGCATTTAAGACCTTATATGGTAAAATAGCTCAAGAATAGGCTTTCTGGTAACTTGAGTGCACCAAACCAAACCAAATCGATGGCTTCAGGACACCTTAACCTGATTGCCTACTGCTTGTGCCCTGCTGTTCATGACTTGCTAGGCATATAATGTGTCTATTATCCCCTAAACATGGGACGCCCAACAACTCGACCTTACCCCTAAAATTTGGATGAGAACCTCATCTAGAATTAGAGAAATTATGCCCAAGTGATATTTTGAAAGAAAGATCAAGGAAAGGGAATTTATTCATAATGGTAATGCATTCATCCTAGACTTGCCATACTATAGGTTGGGGTGAGGTTGGGATCATCCATAGCCATGTTGATGCCATGAGAAGGAAGCAGAGAGGAAACTGCAATTGCATGCTGGGATCATAATGGTCTGATTTTAAAAATAGTTGACACACTCCAAGATGTGTTCAAGGATCATTAACTTTTCATTCAAACAAAATGCAAGAGTTTAACAATCTTTGTGATCTGTAAACTGCCATCCATAGATATTCCACTCGACACTTCGTCACAACAACAAATAGATTTGATAAATAAAATTGAAATCTACACTATGAAGGTTAAATTTCTTAGATTCCAAAATCTTTAATTATTGATTTTCTACTTATGCATGAAATAGATAAAATGTGGAAAATGGAGAAATACAATCACACACCATCCACAAAATATCACAAAGATTTGCTCTGGAAAACTATTATGGGATAAAACCGAGCTAGAAGGTGAGATTGCTCTGCTCTCTTTTCTTTGGTGTGGAAATAATGCAAGTAGAAGACACTCTCTATAGAATTCACTGAGACTTCTGGCCTGTTAGGCTGCTATAGAACATCAACCCTCTCAGTTATGCTCTCTAATTTCCCACTCTGAGTTGTTATGCTCTGTTATGGAACAAAATACAATAACATAGAATGGAACCCCATCTCCTCCTAATGGCCTAGTATTTAGCATAGCCCAATAGTTGTCTAGGGTTAGGGTTTTGACTTCCTCAACCTTCAATTGTGATAAGGTTTTGGTCCTTCTAGATTCTTCTTGAAAGTCCTCAAGTGGCTAGCCCTATATGCATGAGTCACGAGGGTTGACGTGGTATCCTCTCGTACCATGGTGGTCAACACGATAGGTCAACTTGCCGAAGGCATTAAATTTTCATACGAGATTTGATTGACACATGGTTTACACCATTGGTAAGGTATGTTGTCAAGGGGGTGGACTAAGTTTCAGCCAAAACCACAAAAAACGCCGTTTGATGCCTTAAAATGGCGTCTTCCACACCCCAATTTTCCAAACTGAGACCTGCCACTAAAATGACCTTGCAAGCTGATTCCTCCAACTTTTTCTGCTTTGAAAGCATTGAGATAGATGAAAAATAATATAATGATCCAATCCGAATCACTTTGCCACCTATAACAAACTATTAGATATATGTCGATTCAACCTATAGAGAAGGAAATCCAACAACGATGGAAGAGGCACACAATCCAAAGGCTTTGTTTATCATATATATGATCACCTTTATTCAACTATCTCCTCAATTGCTTCTAGCACCAATTCTATCTCCCTTTGGATATTAATTCACAACAATTTCCCAAGAAGGATGTCAATTTCTCCAACCCTCTTTAAATTTGATACTCATGTCAATGGTGACCTATGCTAAATATCTCATGCTTCTATAGAGCATGTGATATCATCATTGCAAGAAGTTTTAATGATCACATCCTACTTATGACTTAGTTGAAGATGATTTGCACTTGGGTGAGCTAAACCACAACACTTGTAACATGTGGTCTCAAATTTTTTATCTATCATAACATATGCTTTCCCTTGTGATCACCATCTTTTGATCTAGTCTAGTTATTTTAAATGGACTCTAAATTTTCTATATCCAATATAGATTCACACATGGCCTTTTATCTATTAATAACCAACTTCTCACTTACATTCTCCCATGCTTATTGTTGCACCTCAATTGGCAACCTTTCACATAACTTCACTACTTCCATTTCATAAACATTGTCCATCTTTCTTTAAACCCTCTCTAAAGCCTACATACAAATCCCCTCATCATCCACTTCTGTGACCTTATAGCCTTACAACCACCTTATGTCACCATCAATTTTGACCTCTCATGTCACATTTTTCACTCATCCTCAAGTTACCATCAATTTTGACAGCTGATCTAACATTTCTATGAATTAGATTATTCCACTTCTACGAACTTCCTTGGACAGTTCTATGAACTAGATTATTCCACTTCTTTACTTCTATGACTTTCCTTTGATTTGACAAATATTTTATATTTCACAACTAAATAATTTATGTTTCACAACTAAATCCTTTAGCAAGCTATCCAAAATTACTTCAGATTATTCCACTTCTTTATTTCTATGACCTTCCTTTGGGTTTACAAATAATTTATATTTCACAACTAAATAATTTCTATTTCACAACTAAATCCTTTAGCAAGCTACCCATGATTACTTCACACTGTGCATTAGTGTAATTATATCAGTCTAAAGACATTAACCGTTAAAAAAAGAGGTTTAGTGATGATGATAAATTGGCGTATCGGGTCCTGGATGGAATCATCGCTGGGATCGCTGGCTTGGCCGGTTCGGTGTATCATTCTATCTCGGTATATCTTCCAGGTTTTCCAGGGGGTGGTTCCGGCCAATCTAAAAAACGCTCTGAAACGCACATTTGATAAAGAACAGTTGTGTCGGGACGAGGTAGCTAAGCGCTAGGGGATATCACTCCAGCTATTGAGAGAAGCCCAGCCACCCAAGAACTACTGCTTGGAGGTACGGGTTAAAGCCCGAGGCAACTTAGCATAGTAAAAGTATGTTCCGGTAAGTCCTTACAGGGTTTAAAACCTAACTTCACTACGAACACTCAGCACTTTACTATGCATCTTATTCACTCGACTATCATCTTATTGCTCTTGGATCACTACTACTCACACAAGGAAGGAAGACATTACTCTCTTAGCTATATAACTCTCTTACTAACAGGAACCATGCTTAGCATTGAAACCACCCAACACCAGACAGGATTTGCTTAGGAATGGATACGCCCTCGAACCCACCCATTGAAGAAGGATTTTGTTCTTTCTTCCATTGAAAATTGATTCTAACCTTGTGTATAATCTAATTCTTGCTAACACCACTCCAAAAAAGGATAGATAGCTTATATCCAAAAGAAAATAATTTCTTTTATTGACACAAACAATCTGATTCAAATACATAGACACACATAAAACCTTTTGGAATGGGCATTTAGCTTGAAAGTATCCTTACTTCATCATCTCACTCCTTCACAATAGGGCTCTTTTGCTTTGTTGATTGTTAATTTGTTTGTTAGTTTGAACTCTTTTGAACCTTGATTTGAAGGAAAAGCATAAGGTAAAAATGAGTGGAACAAAGTATTCATTGCTCCTAGAATGAAACATTGAGATGCGTTGATATCAAATTATAGGATTTCCATAAACCCTATTCAAGTTGACTTCTATTTTGATAACAAGTTGACTTCTATTATGATGATATTCAATTGTTGATTGATTGCAAACTCAAAGGCAAACTACAAAAATAATTTACTACAAACTTCTAATTTGTGGTGATGATATTCAATTGTTGATTGATTGCAAACTCAAAGGCAAACTACAAAAATAATCTACGACAAACTTCTAATTTGTGGTGAGAATTTGTTTCTAATTTGTAATGAGATTTTGTTACAAAGTACTCATTGCTTCTAGAATGAAGCATCTAGATGTGAGATTGTTGATATCAAATTGTAGAATTTCCAACAAATTGACTTCTATTATTATAATATTTAGTTGTTGATTGATTGCAAACTCAAAGGCTACTACAAAAATTATCTACAATAGACTTCTAATTTGTGGTGAGAATTTGTTTCCCACATGACCATTAAGGGAGAGTTAGTATTCATTGCTTCTAGAATGAAACATCTATATATGAGATTGTGGATACCAAATTGTAGGATTTCCAACAAGTTGACTTTCGTTATCATAATAATCAATTGTTGATTGATTGCAAACTCAAAGACAAAGTACAAAATCATCCACAACAAGCTTGGTGAGAATTTGTTTCCCACTTGACCATTAAGGGAGAGTCACAAAGTTTTTGTTCCATAAATTTATTTTCCATGAATAATTTAGTATATCCTTTGTCTCTCCCCCACAACCACATACTATGTACGTGTATAATTTAATATATGTCTCCCACCATATGAACCCAATACTTCAATTACCATGATTGTGGACCAAACCTCTTTAGCTTAGACAAACTTAGTTAAGCATCTTGGTTCCATAGACCAACTACCCTTGTAGTTAGTTTAATAAAATTTCTATTTTATTTTATTCTATTCTCTCTCTTTGCAACTCCATACTATGTATGTGCATAACTTAATATAGAGCCTTTCCTTATTGAATTTGGGTTCGCTAATATTTGGATTCATCCAATATATATTAACCCTAGGAGCTAAATATGAAAAGGGAAAGGATATGAGAACCACCTCAATTGTCACTTCTCACAGCTTGAAACAAAAGATAATGGAATGGAGCAACAAAATAAATAAATAAAGGAAATGGAAACCATACAAATGAAAACCCTAACATGCTCATTTAATCATCATTGAAAGGCAAAATACGAAGGCTTGTGAATTTTAATGCATAAATGTAATTTAGAAAAATGAAGTAAACAAATTAAAAAAAAAACCTTCTTCACAGATGTTACACAAAAGAATTGTATTTATTATAGCTTGGGGTGTAAAAAATAATCTCTACATAAACCCTAAGCCTTGTGCTTTCCCTTATTTATTGATACTCTATTTGTTAGTCCCTCTCAAAAATGGATCTGCGGGGTAACCCCCTCCCCTCCTTCCATTAAGGAATTGTTCCAAGCCTTGGTCACCTTCATTAGAAAACCCTCAAAAATCAAGCACCATCAACATTTGTGAAGGAGGAAATTCAACACCTAATGTCAAGCTTCCTCCTTCAAACCCACATTTGAAGGCCTTAACTCTGCCTAGGAAAGGACTAATAGGACACTTCACATGAATTTTTCCTTCCCCTGAAGCCATGGATTAGTGGATGCAAAAACTACATGGAAATGATAAAAGGTAAGTTGTCATATTTTTTCTGTGGAAGAGAATATTATGCTTTCTTGTTTGAACTTTAAATAGGATAGAGATCTCATTTTTAGAAGTGGCCCATATTTCATGGGATCAAGAGGAATGCATCTCAATAGATGGACTCCAAACTTTAATCCAAATGTGTATGTGTCTGTCATACCTAAACAGGTGAGGTTGCCTCATCTTCCTTTACATTGTTGGAATGATGAATTGTTGGAAGCTACTGGAAATATTCTTGGAAAATACATTGATAAATCAAAACCCCCAATAGGGATGTTTACTTGTGCAAGGATCTATGTCGAGGTAGATCTATAGAAAGGCTTATTGGAAACAATAACCTTATCTCTAGACAACTAGACTCATTTGCAAAAACTTGACCATGAGCAACTTCCCAGTGAGTGCAAGACCTATCATGAATATGGACACTTCGTAAAAGATTGCAAAACACTCAACAATAGAAACAAGGCAAAAAATCTCCAAGCAATAAGCAAACAACCTCTTCATTGACCCCAATCAAAAAGGGAAATCTATTCAAACCACCGATCGATACGCCATATTTTCTCAACCAGATCTAGAACCTGACCCATCGATTGCCCCCTCCCAACCAAAGTCCCAAACTCGAGCACTTCCTTCCTCTTTAGTTCTCAAGCCTTAATCCTTTGTTCAACCCATTCACTATGTCTCATCTATGGAAATACTAAATCTTTTGCAGTTTGAGTTGATCCAACCCTTCTTCAAGTAAATAATGAAAATTGTCTCTTGGAATAGTAAGGGAATCAATAGCAATGTAGGATTTGATTAAATAAGAAAGGCTAGCTAATCTCCTCATTAAGGAGAAAGCTAGAAGATTCGATCATGCTGAAGTTAGGAAATAAACATTGGAAGAATAACAAAGGAATTGCATTGACTGCTAGAGGAGCATCAAGAGGGATATGCAATAATGCTAGAGTTAAGAAATAAACAATGGAAGAATAGAAAACTAACTGCAATGTGTCTGCTAAAGGAGCATCAAGAGGGATATGCAATAATGCTAGAGTTAAGAAATAAACAATGGAAGAATAGAAAACTAATTACAATGAGTATCATAGGAGCATTAGGAGGGATCCACACCTTTCAGACCAATTTGTTTTTTATATAGAATAGGGTCAAACAACTAAACACTAAATCCTCTCCATTATGACCCACAAATCTTATGGGAAGCAAATCCAAGTGTATAACATCCACACCCCAATCTAATACAGGAAAAAAAACTTTGTTGGAACTCTCTAAAAGTGATGAGGGAAACCTTGAGCATCCAAAACTATGTTCTAGCATGAGACTTTAAAGTAATGACTTCAAAGGAGATGCAAGGAGGTATCTTCATAAGAGATCAATTTAGACAAAAGTTGGATAATATCATCTTGGACTAGCATCTCATAAATATTAAACCAAAAAATAAAAAGTTTACCTAGACAAATAGGTGCTCGGGCCCAAGGCACATAGATGCAAGATTGGATCATTTCCCAATACATGACAATTTTCTATTGGAGAATTTCCAAGTTACCCTCAATATCTTGCCATTGGAGGTGTCATACCACGATCCCATATCTCTAATATTCCAAGCAACTTAAAATCATTGGTCACTCCCATTCAGATTCAATCCACTATGGCTCCAAGACAAAAGGGCTATGGATATCATGAGTAAGACATGGAGAAGACTAGTCCAGGAGTCTCCATTTTTCATTTCGGACTCGAAGCTTTGATCCACAAAAAGAGAGCTAAAGGAGTGGGAAAAACAATGCCATAATCCCCCTTCAAAATAAGGGATGGACGTTTAGCAATCCTTCAAACCAAAGTAGAATGACAAGAGGTCTCCACACGAATGCTTAAAGAAGAACACACCTTATAAAGTAGATTTTGAACATACGTTCAACAACAATGGGCAATCCTTCAAACTTGCCTTCATGAAAGAGAGACCAATGGAGACTCAAGTCCAATAGCTTGTGGGTGAAGGCAAGGGACCAAAAAACTACTCCTTTTTTCCAATCATGAGCCAAACAATTAAAAAAAATCCAAGAAATCATGTCGAAAAACAAAGAACACGGAACATATTTTGAGAAAATTCAGACTGTTGCATATGATCATTTCAAAGCCCTATATGGAAGAGGATCCAACTTTCAATGATACCATTCAAGTCATGCTGCAAGGTATCCCCACCTAGTCTCAATGGTAATAGCAAGCCATCAAGGAGGATAGAGGAAGAAGTCGTCGTGAAGGCAATGTGGGACTTGATCCGAACAAAGATCCCGGGCCGAATGGGTTTACAATCCACTTTTATCGTGCGTGTTGGACTATAAAAAGGAATATCTCTGTCGCATGCTTAATAAATCCCGAAAGAAGGTCAAGTTGGGAGAGGTACCAATTCTTCTTTTCTTGCACTAATTCCTAGGGAAACAATCCTTCGTCCTTTTCTAGGTTCAAGCATATATCTCTCTGTACCTCTTCAATATATCTCTCTGTAATGCCTCGTACAAGTTCCTGCCTCATACAAGATCCTGATAATTCCAAACTTCTTATCTTGGGTTCCAGGCAATGGTAATCAAATCAAGCTCTAGGAGGACAAGATATTAGGTAGCGTGTCTATTGCCCAATATCTTGCATCAATCGAAATAAGGGTTTAGCTTTTTTCTTCTACAATTAGTACCCTATTTGACTTGTTCAATTGTAATCCATGGAAGTGGAATTAGTACCCTATTTGACTTGTTCAATTGTAATCCATCAGGAAGTGGAAAGTAGATAGGTTCAAAATCGATGTCCATACATGATCCACTCAAGGAGCAATTTGACTTATTAATCAAGCTTTTGAGAGGGGAAGCCCCGATGGATTTAAATATCAAGGATGTCAAAGGATGAGTCCAAGAGGAAGTTCATGTTTTTCAAGCAAGGGTTTGACATCAATTTCTCAAAACAACCACTACCCTCGTGATCAACAACAATCAAGAAGAAAGTTTCAAATGGGGATGTGTTGCTAAAGGTAAGGGTATTTTGTTGGACATTGATCCATGGAAAATTGTTAACAATATGCCATCTAAAGAAAAGAGGAATTCAAAGCCAATCATGACATTCAATATGCCAAGTCACCTAAGAAACAATCAACCATCTTTTTTAGAATGTGAATTCACCACTCAAGTCGAATAGTTAATAATCAAAGGATTGGAGGTAGATGTTCTTATTTTGACATAAAATCTTCTCGGGTTCTTTAATATATAAGAAATTACTTAAACATATATGGGTGGCATTGCTCAAATTCTTTTGTTGGAAAATTTGGCTTGCAAGAAATAAGGAAATTTTCAATCACGATGATTTTCCCTCAAGATATGTCACTATCCAAGCTCATGTGTTCCTATTCTAGGCCATCAATTCAAATGGAGTTCAATAATATAATGTCGTTTCCCTAGAGGAAGGAGCGCATATTTGGTTGAGAAAATTACTTCAGATAGGTCCACACTCAACAAGATGATAGATTAGAAGTCCAAAACAATCAAGTCATTCACAAATACAAATAGGGCAGGAGGGATTTCAACAATGGATAGCGCATAGGAGATAACATATTATGTTCTTTCAACATCAAAAGGCAACCCAAAGGGTGGCATGCAAGGGGAGTTTATCCTAGATCCCAAAGAAAATCAAGAAACAAGCAAGATTCACTTCAGGATTGGGGAGAGCAACAAATAATGAAGCAGAGGCACTAATGCTCTATTAAGATTGGTGTTGATCAAGTCTAGAGGAGTAAACTGTGTCATAGTGATGGGAGATTCCACCGACGACATTAGACACTTGTGCTTCTGATCATCTCTACGATATATTCATCTAGCAATGATCACTCTCAAATCTCTATATTCAGTTGAGGACTTCGAGGTAACTAAATTCTTTGGGTGTTGTGAAAACACAACCAACTAACTGACTCCAAAACAAATGAAGGAATTGGAATAAGGGAAGAAATTTTCAAAATTGACTAGGGGAGGGGGGGTATGTTTTGATTCCCCCTCTTTTGTCAACTTTGTTATTTGGAATTTTAATTTATGGCATAGATAAAATTCCACACGTGTCACCTCATGCATGATGGGACAAAGATAAAGTTAAAATCCCGATGCACCTATGTCCTTCTTCATCCAATATCAACTGTGATGGAGAGGTTTAATCACTTCAATGTCAATTGGGACTTTGAATGTGGTTTTGATAACACTCTTTCGAATACTGGGTTAGCTCAGCTCTCTCGACATCAAGGCATTAAGTTCTTTTTGGCAATGGCGTTTTCCTCCATGGAACTGAAAGTGGGTGGATTGAAAAAAAATAGCTAGGGCTGAGTGAGGTGTGTATTGTGGAATCCTTAGAGAATTCATAGTCTACTAATGGTATATTTTCTCTTTTCTAGGCAAGTGGGTGTTTTGTTATTATTGTTTTTGGCTCCTAGTGTCTGAATTCAAGTTGGCCTCAACCTTTCAATTGGGAGCATTAGGGGACTCTATTTTGATAGGAACAAGTTGGGATAGAAAGCACCAAGGAAAATGAATCCCAAGGAGAAACTTGCTTGGTTTGGAAGAGAAGCAAGAATGGAAGGATATCATTGTTACCCTAGACGATGTGTTTGGTGTGAGCTAGAAAAAACTAGAAGAGACATTATGAGCTATATGCATTAGGTGACTCTAATGCAAGTTGAAAGATATCTCTACAAACAAAATATCTAGGTGGCACAAGGAATTGGAGTACATGATCTCAATGTCAAATCTCAAGCTCAACATCATTGCTTAATAGAAACTGCTACTCAATTGTGTGCAATCAAAGACAAGGAGGAGTTCACTTTGTTCATGAAAACTCATAAGCAAAAATATGATGTTATGAATGCCAAGATGCAATCTCTATTCTCTTTGGTCTCCAAAATTGCCAAGTTAGTTCATTTCTCATCGAAATCCACACAATCCTCTACCCACATCCCAAATTTCATCCCATCACTCCAAAGTTGATGGTTAAGTACTCCTATTCAAAATCTTGTCTCGAGAACTATCAACCAAGAATCCCAATGGAGATGGTTAAGCAATTAGTTGCTTTTGGGGTGAAATCTCAAGTTGGTGTAAAAAAAAATCCAGTGAACCAATTTTTATGTAATTGTCACTTTTAATTATACTTTGTTAAGTGATTTTTGTAATAAGTCAATATATCCAAGAATATACATGCCACATTAATGGTTGTAGACATAAGGTAGGAAGATGAACACAATTTTTTAGAATCTTTTTGAATTTTTAAAATATTTTAAAGAACTTGCCTATTTTTTCTATGATATAATTTTCAATATCAAATTAAATTACAACCCTATTTTAATACAAACATTAATAATTTTTATTGAAAACAAATTATAAAAAGAAAAACCACTTTTATCCATATATCCCCTCAATATATCCCCCTCAATGACATCCATCATCCATCATATGGGACAATTTGATTTCCAATAACCATAACCCTTCCCTTATTCAAAGTGTAGTGAATAATTGTAGAAAAAAATACTACCTCTAACAAGGTATCCGTGGATGACATCCCATTTGATTTCCAGTCACAATAACATTTTCCTCGTTAAAATTATACTTTGATGTATATTTTTCAAATTCTGTTTTTATTATAACTTATAAATAACATGTATATTGTCCGGAAAAACTTGAAATAGATATTTGTGGTTAAAAAAAAAAAAAACTATTTAAAAAAAAAAAAGCATGCATTAACCAAAATATCCTTAAGAGTGATTCTTATTTTTCAAAAAATTTAGATGTTTTTTACTTATTTTCCAAAAAATTTAGATGTTTTTTACTAGTTGATTAAGCTAATTTACTGTTTACTTAGATTTAGGTTGTAAATTGCAATAATTTTATGTTTTTTTAATTAGTGTATTTAGTCTTTTCCTTAAAGTTAAAATTATATGTTTTACTTTTAAAGTTATACGAGTTTTTGGTTTTACTTTTAAAGTTTTATGAGTTTTTAGTTTTACTTGTGTTTTTTATAATTACACTTGACGGACATTATGCAATTTAAATTGTATTTTTAAATCCAAATAATTGTATTATGGTTATTAATATAATTTTTTCTTCCTTAATAAAATATTAAAAAAATTTGGATTGAAATTCATTTTATTTACGATTGAAGTTGAGAGTAGACAATTTGGATTGAAGTTGAAATTCATTTTATTTACAATTATAATTTAATTTTATATATTTTACAATTTAAATTAAATTCGAAAACTTTCTTATAAATTTAAACTTGCAACAAAGCTGTATAGCACTATTACATGTTACCGTTGCAAGACTAGTAAGCAAAGCCGGGATTTTAAAGATTGGCTATGGTTTTGGTCAGAGGTGGAGGAGGGTTTCAAATGCATGACCTGCACAGCAGGCCATGGATGACGATAGAATTTATATATTATATTTCGTTACAAGTACAATAAATAATTTCATTTTTTTTTTTTTTTTTTTTTTTTAAAAGATNTTTTTTTTATTTTAAAAGATGACAACACTTTGTTAAGAGCAATTTTTAACTTATCATAACAATGAGCAATTTTTTCCCTATATTGATTTTAATTTTGATTAAATTTTCAAATAAATAAAAAAAATTGATTACTTAGATTATGTATATAATATATTATAAACTGAGATATTAATGGCTTGAACTTAATTATTTTTTTCAACTTAATTTTGATTAAATTTTTAAATAAATAAAAAAACTTAAAAAAATAATTACTTCAATAATAATAATAATAATACGTCGTCGTCGTCGTCGTCGTCATCATCATCATCATCATCATCATCATTATCATCATCATCATCATCATCATCATCAAATTTTAAGCTCACTTCTAAGCAAAACATCAAATTGATAATATATTATGAATTTACATATTAATTGTTTGACCTTCATCTTTTCTCCCAACTTATGAATCACAAGACACATAGGTGGTAATAATCATTCAAATAGTATTTTATTAATCCATTTCAATAAATTCTAAACATGATTGGTTGAATTTACCATTATATATATATATATATATATCATAATTTGGTGGTCCATTGGTACTGAATGCAAGATAACTTGTTACCACTATTTAAGGAAAACCAGGCCACCGGAAATGATGATTTGTTGGTGGTCCACAAGGGGGAAGATTTTCACTATTGCAAGATATCTCTCATCTTGGGTGGTTAACCTCTTTTGTTACCTCCTAGGAAGACAAGCTCTTAGCCAATGAAATGCAATTTTACATCTTACTCCAAGACCAAAAGGCGGTTTCAACCTATATATTATAATGCTAGAAAACTAATGTCTTGCCTTTGTGGTCATCAAGGAGGCTACCTCCAACGGGGTCATGTGCTTTCTAATATCTAGTAACATTTATCCTTTAATCCTATACACGAGGCCTAGCATTTAGCCTCGATATTACACATGAAAGCAAATACTACTCTCTATTGGGTTGGAATATTGTTGAAATTAGGCAAAGTGGTTGTAGATTGTTGTGTGCCTGTATAAGTTTGGTGCGAGAGTGGTTTGAGATCCACAATTCTAGGAGAGTGTTCTAAGTCTAGTATTGAATCATTTGGCTATAAATGTACGTGATTCTGTGATGAATATGAATGTGGTTTTGTGAGCATCTTTGCTCATTGTTCCATTGTATTAATTTCTGATTATTAATATGGTATCAGAGCAACCCTGGGCCCGACTCCCTCACGGGAGGGCCCATGATCATACGTAGAGTAGACTGCTAATTTGTGTGTTGGTTAATGTAAGTACTGCTTTTGCGTGAGATCACTGTTTGCATTTGGTACGTCTGTGTGGCCGAGAAGAAGTTGATTTATGTTTTCCTCTGAGAGGAAATTAATCTATGATGTCTGAGAAGACCATGGCTGAGGAGAAGTCTCGAGCCTGCGTGAAGAAGAATTATTTGCTGCCAAGAAGTGAGGATTGGTTCGATCCGTCCATGATAAACAAATTGATTTGAAGAGGCGCTGCTATATGAAAGCCGTCGTTGAGGGACCTCAACCACCAAGGGGAGCCATGTGTGTCATTGTTGTTTAGGTTGAAGGACGTTGTCATCCATTGGGAACAATTTCCGAAGGAATGTTGTGAGTTCGTTGTTGAAGAGGTGCACCTAGATTGTGTTGATGTCGCTTGTGTTGCAGAGTTGTGCCCAAATTGTGTTGTTGTTTTCTTGTGTTACAGAGGTGCACCCAAATTGTATTGTTAGTGTGGGCTTATCTCCCTCATAGGATTGCCCAGGTTTATGAGATTATAAGGGAGTGCTCAGAATCCTCCATTGGTTTGGAGCATGTGTGTGAGTATCATTGTGTCACTGCATGAGAGCATTGTTAGATGACGTTGAGAGAGCTACAACAATAGAAGTGATCCCATAAGATCTTTTATATGACAATGGTTGAGTTATTATGCGTGTGTTTATTAACCATTTAGGAAGCTTAATGAAAGAGAAATAAATATGAAAGCCACATAAACATATACAGATCTAAATTAAATCAAGAAGAACAACAAACTATAGAACACCAAAATGATAATAGAGTTCGACAATCTCGCCTACGTCTCAGTGGGTGAAGCTTTCTTATTTCTGTTCGAAGCTTTAAAAGTACATCACAACAATTCCAAAATTTTACAAAACTGATCTGGTCTTGTTCTACGAAATCTCTAGAACCCAACAAAATAAACAACACTCAAATTGGATGACCGGAGCTCCCAGAAATGGCCCGCAAAGGTGCGCTCCTCAATAGCTTCCCTGCATAAAAATAGCTTTGGCTTGGCAAATATTCAGCACAAAATTTCTCTGAATGTTCTCTCCCATGGCCTCAAGAAGGCCTGGTTTATATAGATCTGAAGTTGGTAACCATCTCCCAACTTCCCCCGAAGATCTGGCCTAAAAAAGGGCCCAATATCTCCCAATAATGACCAAAATCTCCAAAAACAGGCCTAAAATCCATAAAAGATTCATACACTATAGTTAAATAACCACTTTTGGGAAAATATGGAGGTTAATCCCCTCAGGCCTAGGCGCACGCTCCCTCTACAGAGTCACATGGATTAATATGGCCAAGCGCCAGCCCCCTAGGGGTTGTGCGCTAGCCCCTCCTCTGCTAACACCTGGATTCTTGGCATGTGCATATGACCTAGGCCCGATCAGACGGGATAAGCCCCCACCGATCGACCCTCTCTACATCCAAACCTTGAGTCACATGACAGAAGGTGATATTAAATCGGGGTTGTTGCCACATTCTCGTGCAAATATATACAACAGGGTTTGTTGGCACAGGGGCAGACCCAGGCTTCAATGCACCGACAAAACCCTAACTACCAGCCCTTTCGGCAACACCTGCGAAGCAGGCGAAGTCTCACCTGAGGTAGAAGCAGGGGTGGTTACAAGACTCAGGTGTCTGTAACCAAGTTGGGACACAGATATGCGATAATAACACTTCGCAGAGTACTTAGAAGGCAACATGCATTAGTTCATTAGCTTCATTAACATCGCAGAACTTACCCAAATATAGATCGACGTAGTAACAATAAAGATTAAGCACTTCAATCATTTAGCACATATCACTGAGTTATATCTAACATTCATTCATCCTTAACACAAATAAAGCACTAAGCATCAACATATCTATCTAACATACATAATAAGCAAAGCACTGAGCATATTCATAACATAAACAACACAACACAAAGCAACCAAAGACACAAGATATATGTGGTTCACCCTAATGTGGGGCTATGTCCACCAACTGCTTCATCTTCTTTATTATTCTTTTGATTCTTACATTCATCCCCTCATGTGCACTAAGCCACAGAGACGAGCTTCGTAGAGGACAAGAGATCTGCGCACTGAGCACCAGATCCTCCTTCCAAAACTAGGTCTAAGCACAGAGCCAACTCCTCTATCGAGCACAGAGCCTTAACACATACACATTCTGTTGCACAAAGAAACCCAAAAATACTTGCACTTAGCCACCACAACTTCGCTTCACTTAGCTTATCTATTTCTACCATACATTCTTACTTATTTATACTTTTACAATCCCTTACAATAAGGCCTAATCATGGGTAAATCCATGGGCCGAAATCCCATAACCCATTACAAAAACCCTAAAGAACCCCTTGCTGGGTCCACATAGCCTGCAAAATAAGTGAGATCCACGATCTCAACTCCATCTAGGTGCTCCATCTTCGACCAACCCGTAGAAATCCAAAAGTGGTCCAAACCTGACCAAGGTTTCCTCAAAACTTGGTCGAGGGCCAACAGGCTCCCAACACTCCCCTGTGACTCGTCCCGAGTCACTCAGGTCTGGGCAATGTTGCTTCAAAGGCCTCGATCTTCACTCGACTTGTTTCTTCGCCTGAGCCTCCTGTTGAATGAGCTCCTGGATCATCTACTCTATAACAGGCCTTTCCAGGCGTTGTTTCAACGCTGCAACCACTTGGTCCAATTGTGATCCTTGTCTCTCAATTTCTTCAAACACCTTGCAGGCTTCATACTGCACAGGTTGTAGCTTCTACGGAACTTCCATTACCCTTCCCTGGATGGTAGTAATCTGTTGTTGCACTGTGCATTACTCTTGAGATCTTTTCATTCTTTCAACTATGGTGAGTAGCTTCATCTGCGCCTGCATGGAGAATGCATGTTGTTGCGCCTCCTGTAACTGTGCTTCTAGTTTCCTTAGCTCTGGATCTTCTGCGAGACATTCACAAGTCTGTGTGCTTCTATCACTCAACTGTTTGCACTATGAGGTGAGGGCCCTTATCCTTATTACTGTGTTCTGTTGCTTCTATTGGTCGATCTATTTTTCTAGCTATAAAATCCCTTAGTTCTTGCTTTTTCTTTTCTATAGCTTCTTCCTCTTCTTTTCTTCTGATATGATCCTTCCCAATCCAAGTATTACCTAGCAAAAGTCGGAAAGGGGCGATGTTCTCAACAAACTTAATGACTTCAAATTCCTCTTCAGTCGATGTTCCATGGATAATAATAGGTAAATTAGTAACTCTTCCACATAAAGTTATCATCTTACCCTTAAACAAGCCTATCCTTCCCAATGAAGGTACCACATCAGGATTTCCCAATATTTCCCAAGTGTCTTCTGTCATAATATTCACTTATGTTTCCTCATCCAAGAAATAGTCTATGTCACAGTCTTCTATTCTTACACTTATGCATTGTTTTACTTTCAAGATCTCTGGTAAACTGACATCTTTGTGAACATCCATCGTTTCTTTCAACTATAATAACATAGTTTGATCTTTCTATGATTCTATCTCTTTATGATTCTCTAACATGCTCTTATTCTCTTGACTTTCTTCATAGTTTTCTTGTCTCATGTTCATTCTTTCAACTTTAGCAATCATCCTTGGACAATCCTCAACCTCATGACCAATAGTTTTACAACAAAGACAAATAGGACTTGTACCATGGAATTCCTTAGCAACATGTCCCGATATTCTGCAGTTATAACACAATGTCAATCCTCTTTTCCTCTTGTATGTTCCCCAACCTCTTATGTACTGAGCACTAGGATCACAGTGTTGGACCTGCAATCTGCAAAAAATATTTCTAGGTTCCTGCATCCATTTATTAGTCCAAAAACTCTTTCTATGCATAGGAATAACATATCTTTCTTCATTTCTATTAGCTTTACTTAGATCAACTCTTTCTTCCAATTGCACCCTAGCTTTCAGACTAGGACAAAATCTATTAAGCATACTTAAATTCATGCTTTCGAAACAAAATTTTTCACTTATCTTATTCTTATCAAAGCACAAAGATTTACCTCTTTTAAGATCTTACCTCTTTTCTTCAAATCAGATTTCTTTCTTAGCACAGAGCTTCGCAAGTCAAGTAGAGTACTGCGCACTTCATCAACAGATCTATGCACAAAGCTTCTCTTTTCTTTACTTCAGTTCCCAACAATCACAGTTTCAGGTCCCGACAACAGAACCATTTGTTGGCACAAGGGAAGACCCAGGGTTCAACGCTTCAACAATGCACCAACAAAACCCTAACTACCAACCCTTTCGGCAACACTTGCAAAGCAGGCGAAGTCTCACCCAAGGTAGAAGCAGGGGGGGTTACAGGACTTAGGTGTCTATAACCAATATGGGACATAGATATGTGATAATAACACTTCGCAAAGTACTTAGAAGGTGACATGCATTAGTTCATTAGCTTCATTAACATCATAGAACTTACCCAAAGATAGATCGATGCAGTAACAATAAAGATTAAGCACTTCAATCATTTAGCACATAACATTGAGTTAGATCTAACATTCATTCATCCTTAACACAAATAAAGCACTAAGCAACAACAGATCTATCTACCATACATAATAAGCAAAGCACTGAGCAAATTCATAACATAAAAAACACATCACAAAGCAACCAAAGGCACAAAATATATGTGGTTCACCCCAGTGTGGGGCTGTGTCCACCAACTTCTTCGTCTTCTTTATTATTCTTCTGAATCTTACATTCATTCGTTCTTGTGCACTAAGCCATAGAGTCGAGCTTCGCATAGGACAGGATATATGTGCATTGAGCACTAGATCCTCCTTTCAAAACTAGGTCTAGGCACAAGGCCAACTCCTCTATCGAGCAAAGAGCCTTAACACATACACATTCTGTTGCACAAAGCAACCCAAAACTACTTTCACTTAGCCACCACAACTTCGCTTCACTTAGCTTAGCTATTCTACCATACATTCTTACTTATTTATACTTTTACAATCCCTTATAATAAGGCCTAATCATGGGTAAACCCATGGGCCGACATCCTATAACCCATTACAAAAACCTTAAAGAACCCCTTGTTAGGTCCATATAGCCCACAAAATAAGTGAGATCCATGATCTCAGCTCCGCTTGGGCGCTCCATCTTCGACTGGCCTATCGAAGTCCAAAAGTGGTCCAAACCTGACCAAGGTTTCCTAAAAACTTGGTCAAGGGCCAATAGGGTTAATATATGGTGAATGTTCGCATGGGGTGTGGTAAGACCGCATGCTAGGGCTAGACCCCAACCCTTTCTGCCACCGCTTTACATACATTTATACACTTTAAATAATTTATTCGCCCTTTGTATACCAAGTGACATATGTGGGCGGGTTGGTTAGCCTGGCCCTGCCAAGCCATAGCCCGGTGGGAGGTCGCGCGATCGAACCTCATGGAGTTCAACCAATTTTTCCAATAACCAAACAATCAATACCTGGGTGCCATGTGGCACCATGCCATTTGTCAAAAACATGCCACGTGTTGAGCATTGAATGGTCCACCTATCTGCTGAGTGTCTACCACTGTACTTGCCACATGTCGTAAAATCCTTCCACTGTACCTGCCACGTGTTGTATGACCCTGCCACATCATCAGTATGGATGTGCCATGTCATCATTACATATGTGCCACGTGTCACCCTTTCAGTGGTGACACATGTCAATCCTTAATTGGTCCATGTATAACTACCACATCAACAACCCATACACCCAATCACCTTGCCACATGTCAGTCCGTACGCCTAATCACCTATCCAACTGTTGTCTGTATGCCACATGTACATATTTCATTGGGCCACGTCACTGTACAAACTGCCACGTGTACATCTTTCATTGGGCCATGTCACTGTACAAACTGTCACGTGTCAAATTCATACAGTGCCAACTTAGCTCGAAAGTGATGAAACTGAGGGACACGTTTCACCTCCTGGTGATGCCACGTCAGCATGATGATGTCATCATGAAATCATGTTTATGTCATCCTGATGCATGTTGACGTCACCTTCTATACCTACTAACATCAACATTGACTTTGACCTGGTTGACTTTTTACATGTTTGGCGAAACGAACAAAACGTGATATCTAGAGCATACGGCGTTCGTTTAAGCCCGTTCAAGTTGCGTTGGGTTCGTATCGACGATACCTACACACATGTTTGTTTTCAATCCATTATGACAAATTTTATTTTTAGGCCTTTCTGAGCCCCATCAAGCTCCTGGATCCAAATCTGGATCACACCTCCCCACTAAGGACCTTTTGGTCCCCAAAAGATTACTAACCAGTCATCAAGCTTGGGATAGGCCACCTGACTTATTCTCTGTCTTTGAACTCTGTCATGTGCATCTATCTCATCAAGATCAACTGTAACACAATCATGATAATGGACAACATATTGTTAGCCATTTGTACCATGTCACATCTTACTGAAGCCACTGTCATCCATGTAGACAATATTACTAATGATAGCATAAAAAATGCGACTACAAATGAGTTGATATGTTTGTAATATTTGCACGACATTAGCTTATCTTGAAGCAAACTGTGATTGATTTTCCATTCTACAATCATCTCCTATTCTTGCTTAAGATCGATTACTTGATTTGAAACAATTATAGGTGTGTTTCTTGCTTGAGCTTCCTTTCTTAATTGTTCCATAGTTTGAGGAGTTTTAATTTCCTTTAAATGATGAGCATGAACCTCATATTCTTGACCTGCTTTGGTTAAATGATATTGATTCTTTTCCCTATAGAAGATTGCTTTACGATCATACAAGTATGGATTGCCTAAGACCATTCCACATTCACTTAGTGGCACCACATCACATGTTACCTTGTCTACAAACTTAGGTGAAATTGCAAATTTTAATGTGCACTACTTGGTTATGTGCATTTGATGATTGTTGCTTATCCATTTAAGTGTGTAAGGCTTATGATGTATCTATGTTTTTAATCCCAACCTTTTAACCAATTCCTCTGAAATTAAGTTAGATTGAAATCCACTATCTATCAATGTGTCAACTTTAGTGTGCCTAATTATGACCCTTATGTGAAGTAAGTTACTTCTACAATAAAATCCTTCACCAATTTTACCTGTCATACCAACCAATGAGACTTTAGATTCGTCACCTGAATCCAATCCCAAGTCTGTGGGTCGTGTTGTTGCCACAATTGTTTGCCTCCCTTTCTTTTCCTTGAACCACTTTGGCCTCTTCTCGGGATGCAATTGCCAACAAAGATCCTCATCATGCCCCCTCTTTCTTGCAATGCTTGCAAGAGGGCCTCTCTTCCTTTTTCTCCATTGAATTTGTCTTCTTTCCGTTCCACTTCCTTTAGTCCTGTTTCCTGGAAGATGATTCCCATGTTACACCAACCCCTATTTTCCCTACTTCAATGCATGTCGCTTGAACATAAACCTCATCAATATTAGTTGGTCCAAACATGAATACAATGTTTCGAATATGTGCAGGTAAACCTCCTATATACTTCATAAGAGTTTCTTGGGTATGCAAAGGAATATCTAACATCGATGCCATTTTACGAAAGCTATCTGTGTATTCTTGCACTGTTTGTCCTTTTCTTAGTTTTAAAGTTTGCCATTCAATTAACACTTTTTATTTATAACCCAAAGGATAGAATTGCTTTCTAAGTCCAGAAATAAAACTTTTCCATGATGGAAATACATTACCCACTTGTTGCATGCCATTTTGCAACTTGTTTTTCCACCACATGAGTGTTGTGCCTGCAAGTCTAAGTGATGCCAACTTGATCTGAGTTGCCTCATCCTTGATTTGTTGCACACTGCAATAAACCTCCATCTGTCTGACCCAATTTTCAAGTCTCTTTGCATTGACCTCACAATCATACATAGGTAATTCGAATTTAACATCAAGTTTTAATAAAGGAATTCCATTCTTATGTTTATGGACATATTTCTTTGCGGTGCTTTTAGAACTTGAACTTGAAGAAGAATGAGAAGATGGAGGTGAAAGAGGAATTTGAGGAGGATCCTCTCCTTATTCACTTTTTCACTTTGAAGATTCACCAAGAACTGGTCTCTTCTGTTCCAAGTAATCCTCATATAAAACCTTCATCATCTTCGACATGGCGAAGAAAGTTTTTCGAAAATCTTTCTCATCCCGAGAAAGTCCCTCTTCCGATGCCATATTCTCTCTTTGAGAAGTTCTCTTTCTCAATCCAATCAATGGAATATTCTCTTCAACAAGCTCACCTTCACCACGATGTATCTTTTCATTGGTTAACATGCAAAACTCAAATACAAACGTCAACTAGCTCTGATACCACTTGATCCCATAAGATCTTTTATATGACAATGGTTGAGTTATTATGCATGTGTTTATTAACCATTTAGGAAGATTAATGAAAGAGGAAGAAATATGACAACCACATAAACATATACAGATCTAAATTAAATAAAGAAGAACAACAAACCATAGAACACCAAAGTGATAACGGAGTTCGGCAATCTCACCTACGTCTCCGGGCCTTTGTCTCAGTGGGTGAGTCTTTTTTATTTCAGTTTGAAGATTTAAAAGTACATCACAACAGTGCCAAAAGGTTACAAAACTGATCTAGTCTTGTTCTACCAGATCTATAGAACCCAACAAAAGAAATGACACTCAAATCGGATGACCGGAGCTCCCAGAAATGGCCTGCAAAGATGCGCTCCTCAATAGCTTCCCTGCATAAAAATGGCTTTGGCTTGGAAAATATTCAACATAAACCTGATTTGAATGTCCTCTCCCATGGCCTCAAGAAGGTTTGGTTTATATAGATCTGAAGTTGGTAACCATCTCCCAACTTCCCCCCAAGATCTGGCATAAAAAATGGCCCAATATTTCCCAATAATGACCAAAATCTCCAAAAACAGGCCTAAAATCCATAAAAAATCCATATAGTATAGTTAAATAACCACTTTTGGGAAAATATGGAGGTTAATCCCCTCAGGCCTGGGCGTGTGCCCCCTCTAAAGGGTCACATGGATTAATATGGCCAAGCGCCAACCCCCTAGGGGCTTCATTGTGGCCCCTCCTCCAGTAACGCTTGGATTCTTGGCATGTGAATATGACCTAGGATCGATCGGATGGAATAAGCCCCCAACGATCAACCCTCTCTGCATCCAAACCCCGAGTCACATGGTGAAAGGTGCTATTAAACCGAGGTTGTTGCCACATTCCCGCGCGAATATATATAGCAGGGTTAATATATGGTGAATGGTCGCATGGGGTGTGGTAAGACCACGGGCTGGGGCTAGACCCCATCCCTTTCTGCCACCACTTTACATACATTTATACACTTTAAATAATTTATTCACCCTTTGTATAACAAGTGACATATGCAGGCGGGTTGGTTAGCCCGACCTTGCCAAGCCATAGCCCGATGGGAGGTTGCGCGATCGAACCTCATGGAGTTCAACCAATTTTTCTAATAACCAAACAACCAATACCTGGGTGCCACGTGGCAACCCATGTTTGGGCCACATGGCACCATGCCATTTGATGAAAACATGCCACGTGTCGAACATTGAATGGTCCACATGTCTGCCGAGTGTCTGCCACTGTACTTGCCATGTGTCGTACGACCCTGCCACTGTATCTTCCATGTGTCGTACATCCTTGCCACATCATCATTACAGATGTGCCACATGTCACCCTTGCAGTGGTGACATGTGTCAATCCTTGATTGGTCCATGTATAATTGCCACGTCAACAACTCGTATGCCCAATCACCCTGCCACGTGTCATTCCGTATGCCCAATCACTTATCTAGCTGTCGTCCGTACACCATGTGTCCATCTGTCATTGGGCCACATCACTATATGGACTGCCACGTGGCATCTGTATGGTGACACATGTCAAATTCATATGGTTCCAACCCAACTCGAAAGAGATGAAACTAAGTGACATGTGTCACCTCCTGGTGATGCCATATCGACGTGATGATGTCATCATGACATCATGCTGACATCATCATGATAGATTTAATCCAAAAGTTTATGCAATCGAAGAACTGAATGATCTTAAAACTCTGTCTATTAATCAACTCCTAGGAACTCTAACTGCTTATGAAATGAGGATTAGCAAAGATAATTCCACCACTAGAGAAGCATCTTTTAAAGAAGACAAGAATGTTGATTCAAAATTAGATGATATTGAGACAAAATTTGTGAGAAGGTTAAAGAAAGGATCAGGAAAATACTAAGGAAAGCTTCCCTTCAAATGTTTTAACTGTGGAAATATACGCCACTTTTCATCTAAGTGTCCACACAAGAAGAAGGACCAGAACTCTGAAGGTGAAGAGAAGTACAAATCCAAAAGATTTGATAAAAAGAAAAGTTTATGTGTAAACAATGATGACTCTTCAGAAGACACAGATAATGACTCTTCCTGTGAAGATAAGGTTAATGAATTTATTCTTATGGACAATGAGGATTATGATAACAAAATCACAGGAAGTGATGTTAATGATGAAGAAGCTATGGTTGATATGGAAGGTGCATTAATCAGTGCTTTAGAAGAAATTGACAGACTCAGACTTAAGAAGAGAAAACAAAAACAATTGCTGATACAGTTTGAGAAAGACAATAAAAAACCTGATGAAGACTTTGCCCTGCTAAAAGTGGAATTAGAAGAGACAAAGAAAATAGAGGACATTCTGAAACAACAATTATCAAAGAAGAAGGCAATATGTGAAGCTTTGGAAGAAGAAGTAGTGAAAACTAGAAAAGAGCTGGAGAAGTTTTAAGCCTTGTATCACCAGAATCTGTCAAGTATCAAAGCCTCAGAAGCATTAGCCACCATTCTGAATCAACAAAGGAATCCAAAGTTGAAAACTTGTTTAGGTTATGAAGAGGGATCAAGTAGTGGTCAGCCAAGCAACAAAGAATCCATCAAGTTTGTCAAATCTACAACCAATGACAACAACAAACCTATAGAAACAAAGGAAGATAATCAACCGCCAAGAAGGAGTAAATAAAAAGGTGCCAGAACTGAATCTGTAGAACAAAGAAATAATACACCCTCTGCTCAAGGAAATCATCAGCATGGAATAAATCGACCTGCTCAAAGAAGACAACCATTTTCCAGGTACAAAGATTTTTTCTATGGATATTGTTTCTATTGTTCAAACTTTGGCCACAAAGTTGTAAATTGTTCCTTAAGATTTAGACATGAACAATCAAGACACCCAAGGAATAAATATCTACCACAACAAAGAACGAGACAACCAAGTAACAAACAACCATAGATTGGAAATTGTCAAATTAAGTTTAGAGACATGCAACTGAGGAGGTCAAGAAATAATGAACAACCAATGAGTAGACAACGTTGCACCAATCACTTTGACCTATTGAACAATGAGCTCGAATGATATAACTGCCATAACTTCGGCCACAAAGCTGCAAGCTGCCATATGAATAATTACAAAGAAGATCCAAAGATAAATCTCTTAGCTAGACATGCAAACACATGGAAAAACAAAGATAGTGAAAAATGTGGTCTAGTACTTTCAGCTAAAAAACAAAGAGACCCCTGGAATATAGACAGTGGATGTTCCAAGCACATGACCGAAGACAAGGATAAGCTTATGTCTATAAGTAAAAGCAAAACAAGAAATGTGACCTTCGGAAATGATGAACCAGGTAAAATCAAGGGTAAAGAGATGGTGATTTTGAGTAATGGCAAAGGAGATGCCCAAGATGTTTTGCTTGTAGATGGGCTGAAACATAATTTGCTCAGTGTAAGTCAAATGTGTGACAGAGGCTGTGAAGAGGTGTTCACATCCAAAGATTGTAAAGTAAAGAATGTAAACTCAGGACAAGTGGTGGATAAAGACATAAGGACAGATAATGATGTTGATATTGAATCCTCCCCTGCAAGTAAAGAATAAGACTCATATACAATAAAAGAATGTTCTGTTAGCATTTATCCCATGGAAGAAGTAGAAGAAGAATCATGTCATAAGATGGAAGCAAAAGTTGTGAATCTTAGAAAGAAGGTTGAAAATTTAAACACCCAAATCAAGTTCTTGAACAACTCCATGACCCTGGATGATATCTTGAATAGTCAGAGATCACCAAATGACAAATCCGGTCTTGGATACAACAAGGAAGAAATCAGTACTCCTAAGAAACCTAATGCAAGCCCTTCATTTGTAAAGGGTGAAGACAAGTTTGACAAAGGTCCTTCATTTGTAAAAAGGGAAAGCATGTATGACTTAGGTGCTTCATGTTCAAAGAATGAAATAAATACTACAATATTTAGAAGATCAGATCAAGGAAGACACCCAGAAGCTACTCATACACCACAAAGTAAGTTTAGAAGAGAGACACCATCATCAATTAATCAAAGGAGGTATGAGAGTGTTTGTAATGGTTATTGTTTTTCCTTGTGATGAATATGGTCATAAAAGCCTTGGATTATAGGCATCATAGAAGAAAAATGAAGTTGCAGTAATAGAAGATAAGAGAACAAAATTCAAGAAACCAGGACACTCAGAGATGTGGATAGAAAAGACTGAACACGTGAACATGAGTGAAGTTAATTGTTGCAAAAATAATTTCAGTCATGTGACAAACATAGTATAAACTTTCTCAGATGAATTTAGAGCAATGTACAGTAAACAATCATCTTGGATAAAGACGGATACATCTGGTTAGAGATCGATGAGAATCAATGGGCAGATCCAAGGTTGGTTGAAAAATATGAGCTACAATTGTGTAGTGTTCCAGTAGGACAACGACATCCGCAAAAATAACATTATGATGTACAAAATGATATAAATGACATCCTGTAGAGATAACAAGAGGAGAAACATTGTCAGAAAGAGCTAACCTTTTAACAAAAGGGGAGAACAGTTAGAAGCAGAGAGAGAAGAGTGATAGGGGGAGTCATTCAATTATGAAAAGAAAAGGTTGATGAAGGAGTGCCAATAAGAGAGGTGAACAATATTGAGTCTACTACAGAGGACACAGCTGAAGCTGAAGATGAACAGGTGCAAGAATCCATTATTTCATTCCAAGACCAAGATCATCCCCATAAAATACCATTTTCTGAGAGAGAAGGTCACCAATAATATTGTTCAGGCTCATTACATTCCAACCATAGAGCAAATTGCATACATCTTTACTAAACCCCTAGCCAAGACACCATTTGAATATCTCTATCAAAAGCTGGGTGCCATCTCTTCTCTCACCTAAGAGAGTCCATCATGTCAGGGGGATTTTGTGTTGGTTGAATATTTGATACCTCCGAAAAGTATTGCAACAACTTAGGGGGAGCATGTTTTGTTTTACATTGATGTCAAAGGGGGAGAAAAGGTGTGGTCTAGATGCTACAATTGGAGGTCTAAGTAGAATAGTGCAATCCTTCAGGGTTGCCATCAATGCCAAAGGAGAATATTGTTGGCATGTTTACAGGCAGAGTGTGCTTGTCATTGATGGAAAGAACAACAACGACGATGGCATTTTTACAGGCAAGAACAATAATGACATTGGCATATTGGAAGCAATGACGAAAAACAAGAAAGAAACAATGATAGCATTGAGAATGACAAGACCATGAGAAATTGTTGTCTACCAGCTCAGGAGGACGAGCACAGGGCATAGAGTTGGAGTTTCCAGATAGCCAGAGGTTATCATGAAGGCTTTAAGGAGCATGCACAAGATTCCTTATAATCTGTGAGTTTGTAGAAGGAATCAAAGCTCAGGAGGAAGAGCGCAAGTGTGCGCCAGGGTCGAGGTTAACTTCATGGCCAAAGCTCAATAGAGATAACACTTTCCAGAAGTGCAGACGAGGTCCAAGAGACAGACTTGCAGAAGGAGAAAAGGTCGAGACCTTTGAATACTTAGAAAACCTTTTAATTCAGAGAGATCAGAACTCAAGAGAGAGAGCGATAGTGGTCGTTGGATCAATGATCCAGATGACCAACAACCCTTCGTTCAAATAAATTGAAGGATAGGATAAGTGGGGCAAAAAAGTTGAGAATTTGATTATCCGAATTCCCATCAGTCGTCATATCACTTTCGAGTGGAAGGACATGATAAGATATAAGAGATGAGTCATAGACATATCAAGCCATCGATCTAGGACGATGATTGACAACCAACATTTAGTTCGGGTATAAATATGCAAGGAGGTTAAGCTATGAAAAAATATCACTTCAGATTTTTAGTTTGAGATTTGAAAGCCTCGAAATCTGGAGACCTGGAGAGCCAAAGTACATTCTCGACCGTCGGATCATCCAAAGTAAATATCAGTTGTCATATCATTTGAAGAATATCTCAAGCGTCAGGCCATCTGAAGTGAATCTGGGCCGTTTGATCTAGAGCGTCAGTTTGAGATTTGAAATCTCTGAAGTCTGGAGACCCAGAGAGCCGAAATAAATCCTCGACCGTCGGATCATCCGAAGTAAATTTCACTCGTTAGATCATTCTAAAGTGGAAGGAAATGATAAGTTAAAAGAAGGGCGTGCTAATCTCAATGGTTGATAATCCGACACTCAGATCTACGGTCGACAAGGCATATCGGACCCCCCGAGATTTCTTCCTTTAACCGTGGTGGGGGGGGTCCGATTTGGTGGTATTTTCCATGTGGGACCCTCATACGTGTCACCTTCCTTTCAACTCAGACCCCCTCACTCATTAGCACTTACCGCCTAACCCCCCCTCTGAGTAAACCACCAAACCACTCATACATACCATCTCCGCGCTCTGACGTCACACTCCACTACCCGCTACACGTCACACTTCACTACTGTGCTCTGCCTCCACACTCCACTACACTACCTACACATCTCACCCACGTCAGCAGACCACCTCAGCAAGGACACGAGTCGTCCGATATGAAAGATCACTTCGGGCACATTCTCAACCGTTGATCATAGTACAGTGGAAGGATAGTGTAAGTTTGAAAATTTGAAATCCCAAAGTTCCGAAGGGAGAATTTCCGACAACCATCCATCTCAATGTTTGATTAAGTCCTAGCCGTCAGATTGAACAATGAAAGAATGAGTGTAAGGATCAAATCTGACCATTGATTTGTTTCCGTGAAATAAACTATCCAATCTGATCCATCCACTCAGGAGCACCGTCAAGATCGTAAGATCGACGGTCTCGTCACATTGCGGGGATTAAAGATGTGGGAACTTTAAAAAGTTGAAGGTGGGCCACAATCAAAACCATGGTTTTGGAGAAGGACATGTGGAGGCTCGAGGTAAATTGTGGGTAGAAAAGTAGTTTGTTCTACAACACCTTTGGACACGCCCACAATCGTGTGGTCACATGAGATCATCGCCCAAGGTCATATCGAGGGAGGAGCTAGCACGTCGCTAAGCTCCACTTCAGATTTTGGGAGATCAGGAAGCGCCTTTTGAATAAGGGCTTGGTCACCGCCGATGGTCACATGAAGGAAGGGTATTAGATGCCAAAGAATCCAAAATGACTCTCTGTAACTGACAGAACATAGTGATTGTATCTACTAGAGAATTCGAAGAGCTTCAGGGTGATCGCCAGAGGAGTTGAAGAGTCTCGAGGTAACTGCTAGTGGAATGAAGACTCATCATAGAGATAATTGACAGATGGAAGAGAGTCAAAGATTGTAACTGCTAGAGAAGCCAAAGAATCCTAGGATAACGACCACTGATGAATAACAAACTCAACATGATTTCTAGAGAGAACGAAGAGTTAGGTGTATGATCTGGCAGAGGACTTGGCATGATAAATATACGCAGAACAAAGAAAATATGGTTGCTTCTGTTGAGAGTTATTCATGTGGGTAGAAGCATGCTGCGTACAACAATTGAAATGCACAAAAGAAGCATAGCGCATAGAATGGACATGGAACATAGAATATAAAATGTTGAAGAATAGAAAGCGCAAGTGAGGGAGTAGGAGGACACCGATGCAGGCAGAGAAGAGTAGTGTAATAGAACAATGATGAGACTGGTAAGCCATTGATAAACATTGTATCATTGTAATAAATTTCAGTAAGCGAAGTTTTTATAATCAGGGCGGTAGGGTGGTGCTAGGGAGGACTGTTGTCCTCAGAGTTTCAAGTGGGTTCTTGAACACAGGGAGTTGTAGCTTCCATCTGGTTGCAGCCAGAAAAACCAGGGTGGTAGGGTGGTGCAAGGGAGAACTATTGTTCTCTATTATACAGGTTGGTGCCTATGTAACTGGAAGTTGATGCTTCCATCTAGTTGGTGTTGGAACACTCAGGGAGTTGATGCTTCCTTCTAGTGGGTGCTAGAGACTCAAGAGAGTTGGTTTTCTCAGCAAGTTGTAGCTTGTACAGGTTGGTGCCTGTGTGACTGGAAGTTGGTGCTTCCATCCAGTTGGTGATGGAACACAAAGGGAGTTGGTGCTTTCTTCTAGTGGGTGCTAGAGAAACCAGAGAGTTGGTTCTCTCAACAAGTTGCTTCTTGTAAATCAGAGGTGGTAGCCTCAAAAGGAGTTGGTGCTCATAAGAATGATAATGTACAAAAGATAAAGACTACTTATCATATCGCGAAGAAGAGGTTTTCTCCCTTTATGGGTTTCCTCAGGAATGTCTGCCTCTTTGTATTTCATGTGTGTGATTGATGTTGAATATTCTATTGCTTACTTCCCTACATTATTGTGATCATCATTGAGTGTTCTGTAAAGAGTTTAAAATGGGCATAATTGTTTAAGCAAAGTAACAACTGATTCACCCCCCCTCTTAGTTGTCCAACAATTGGTATCAGAGCAAGTTCCCTTTATTTAAGGGTAGATCCTAGAGATTAAACATGACTAGGCATGAAGTAACTTTAACCAATAAGCCTCCTATGTTTGATGGAACCAATTTTTCCTTCTGGAAGGTTAGAATGAGAACATACATCATGGCCTTAGGTGTTGATGTTTGGGATGTTGTAGAGACTAGATATACAAAACCTGTTATGCTAGCTTCCAAAGATGATAAGTTAGAATTTAGCTTCAATTGAAAGGCAATGAATGTTATCTTGAGTGGGTTTGCTGAAGCTGAATTTGTAAAGGTCATGCAACTTGAATCTGCCAAATAAATGTGGGATAAACTTATCAACAATTATGAAGGATATGAGAAAGTAAAAGATGCCAAACTTCATACACATAGATTGAAATTTCAACAACTAAAGATGAATGAGGATGAAACAATTAGTAAATATTTTTTAAGAGTTGAGGATATTATGAATTCCATGAAGGGTCTTGGTGAGAAGATTGAAGACACATTTTTAGTTCGGAAGATTTTAAGATCTCTGCCTGATAGATTTAATCCAAAAGTTTCTACAATCGAAGAACTGGATGATCTTAAAAATCTGTCAATTGGTCAACTCCTAGGAACTCTAACTGCTTATGAAATGAGGATTAGCAAAGATAACTCCACCACTAGAGAACCATCTTTTAAAGCATACAAGAATGTTGATTTGGAATTAGATGATATTGATGAAAAATTTGTGAGAAGGTTAAAGAACGGATCAAGAAAATACCAAGGCAAGTTGCCCTTCAATTGTTTTAACTGTGGAAAGATAGGTCACTTTGCATCTAAGTTTCCACACAAGAAGAAGGACTAGAAATCTGAAGGTGAAGAGAAGTACGAATCCAAACGATTTGATAAAAAGAAAAGCTTATGTGTAAACAATGATGACTCTTTAGAAAACACAGATAGTGACTCTTCCTGTGAAGATAAGGTTAAAGACTTTATGCTTATGGCCAAAGAGGATTATGATAACAAAATCACAGGAAGTGATGTGAATGATGAAGAAGATGTGGTTGATATGGAAGGTGAACTAATTAGTGCTTTAGAAGAGATTGACAGACTTGGAATTAAGAAGAGAAAACAAAAAACAATTGTTGATACAGTTCGAGAAAGACAGTAAAAAACCTGATGAAGAATTTGCCCTGCTAAAAGTGGAATTAGAAGAGGCAAAGAAAATAGAGGACATTCTAAAACAAAAGTTATCAGAGAAGAAGGCAAGATGTGAAGCTTTGGAAGAAGAAGTAGTGAAAACTAGAAAAGAGTTGGAAGCCTTGTATCACCAGAATCTGTCAAGTATTAAAGCCTCAGAAGGATTAGCCACCATTCTGAATCAACAAAGGAATCCAAAGTTGAAAACTGGTTTGGGTTATGAAGAGGGATCAAGTAGTGTTCAGCCAAGGAACAAAGAATCCATCAAGTTTGTCAAATCTACAACCAATGACAACAACAAACCTACATAAACAAAGGAAGATAATCAACCGCCAAGAAGGAGTAAAGAAAAAGGTGCCAGAACTGAATTTGCAGAACAAAGAAATAATACACCCTCTACTTAAGGAAATCATCAGCATGGAAGAAATCGACCTGCTCAAAGAAGACAACCATTTTCCAGGTACAAAGATTTTTTCTATATATATTGTTTCTAGTGTTCTAACTTTGGCCACAAAGATGTGAATTGTTCCTTAAGATTTAGACATGAGCAATCAAGACACCCAAGGAATAAATGTATGCCACAACAAAGAATGAGACAACCAAGTAACAAACAACCACAGATTGCAAATTGTCAAATTAAGTTTAGAGACATGCAACTGGGGAGGTCAAGAAATAATGAACAACCAATGAGTAGACAATGTTGCACCAATCACTTTGACCTATTGAACAATCAGCTCGAATGCTATAACTGTCATAACTTTGGCCACAAAGCTGCAAACTGCCATATGAAGAATTACAAAGCAGATCCAAATATAAATCTCTTAGCTAGAGATGCCAACACATGGAAAAACAAAGATAATGAAAAATGTGGTTTAGTACTTTCAGCTCAAAAACAAAAAGACCCTTGGAATTTAGACAGTGGATGTTCCAAGAACATGACTGGAGACAAGGATAAGCTTCTGTCTATAAGTAAAAGCAAAACAAGAAATGTGACTTTTGGAAATTTTGAATCGGGTAAAATCAAAGGTAAAGATATGGTGAGTTTGAGTAATGGAAAAGGAGATGCCCATGATGTTCTTCTTGTAGATGGGATGAAACATAATTTTCTCAGTGTAAGTCAAATGTGTGACAGAGGCTGTGAAGAGGTGTTCACATCCAAAGATTGTAAATTAAAGAATGTAAACTCAGAACAAGTGGTGGCTAAAGGAATAAGGACAAATAATGATGTTGATATTGAATCCTCCCCTGCAAGTAAAGAAGAAGACTCAGATACAATAAAATAATGTTTTGTTATCATTTATCCCATGGAAGAAGAATCATGTCATAAGATGGAAGCAGAAGTTTTGAATATTAGAAAGAAGGTTGAGAAGTCAAACACCCAAATCAGGTTCTTGAACAACTCCATGACCCTGGATGATATCTTGAATAGTCAGAGATCACTAAATGACAAATCTGGTCTTGGATACAACAAGGAAGAAATCAGTACTCCTAAGAAACCTGATGCAAGCCCTTCATTTGTAAATGGTGAAGACAAGTCTAACAAAGGTCCTTCATTTGTAAAAAGGGAAAGCATGTATGACTCATGTGCTTCATGTTCAAAGAATGAAATAAATACTACAATATTTAGAAGATCAGATCAAGGAAGACACCCAAAAGCTACTCATACACCTCAAAGTAAGTTTAGAAGAGAGACACCTTCATAAATGAATCAAAGGAGGTATGAGAGTGTTTGTAATGGTTATTGTTTGTTCTTGTGATGAATATGGTCATAAAAGCCTTGGATTGTAGGAATCATAGAAGAAAAATGAAGTTGCAGTAATAGAAGATCAAAGAACAAAGTTCAAGAAACCAGGACACTCACAAATTTGGAAAGAAAAGACTGAACAGTTGAGCATGAGTGAAGTTAATTGTTGCAAAAAGAATTGCAGTCATGTGACAAGCATAGTATAAAATTTCTTAGACTACTTTAGAGAAATGTATAGTAAATAAGCATCTTGGATAAAGACAGATACATCTGGTTAGAGATCGATGAGAATCAATGGGTAGATCCAAGGGTTGGTTGAAAAATATGAGCTACAATTGCGCAGTGTTCCAGTAGGACAACATCATCCACAACAACAACATTCTGATGTACAAAATGATATACATGACATCCTATAGAGATAACAAGAGGAGAAACCTTCTCAGAAAGAGATAACCTTTTAACAAAGGGGGAGAACAGTCAGAAGCAGAGAGAGAAGAGTGACAGAAGGAGTCATTCAGTTATGACAAGAAAAGGTTCATGAAGGAGTGCCAGTAAGAGAGGTGAACAATATTGAGTCTACTAGATAGGACACAGCTGAAGTCGAAGATGAACAGGTCCAAGAATCCAGTATTTCATTCCAATACCAAGCTCATCCCCATAAAATACCATTTTCTGAGAACAAAGGCCACCAATAAAATACCAAGGTCACCAATAAGATTGTTCAGGCTCATTACATTCCAACCACAAAACAAATTGCAGACATCTTTACTAAACCCCTAGCAGAGACACCAATTGAATATATTTGTTAGAAATTGGGTGTCATCTCTTCTCTCACCTAAGAGAGTCCATCCTGTCAGGGGGAGTTTGTGTTGGTTGAATATCTGATACCTCCGAAAAGTACTGCAACAGCTCAGGGGAAGCATGTTTTCTTTGAAATTGATGTCAAAGGGGGAGAAAAGGTGTGGTCTGGATGCTACAGTTGGAGTTCTAAGTAGAACAGTGCAGTCCTTCAGGGTTGCCATAAATGCCAAAGGGGGAGATTGTTGGCATGTTTACAGGTAGAGTGTTCTTGTCATTGATGGAAAGAACAACAACGACAATGACATGTTTACTTGCAAGAACAACAACGATGTTGGCATATTGACAACAATGATGACAAATAGGAAAGAAACAATGATAGCATCGAGAATGACGAGACCATGAGAAATTGCTATCTACCAACTCAGGAGGACAAGAACATGGCATAGAGTTGGAGTTTCTAGATAGCCAAAGGTTATCACAAAGGCCACAAGGAGCATACACAAGATTCCTTAGAATTCGTGAGTTTGCAAAAGGAATCAAAGCTCAGGAGGAAGAGCACAGAGTTACATGTAGAGCACAAGTGTGCACCATGGCCGAGGTTAACTTCATTGCCAAAGCTCAGGAGAGATAGCGCTTTCCAGAAGTGCAGACGAGGTCCAAGAGATGGAATTGCGGGAGGAGCAAATATAGAGACCTTTGAACACTTAGAAAACCTTCTAAGTCAGAGAGATCAGAAGCTCAGGAGAGAGAGCGACAGTGGCCGTTGGATCAATGATCCATATGACCAACAACCATTAGATAAAATCAATTGAAGGATAGGATAAGCAGGGAAAAACAATTGAGAATTTGATTATCCGAATTCCTGTTAGTCGTCGGATCACTTTCGAGTGGAAGGGTAGGATAAGCTAGAAGAGCTTCATGACAGACAGATCGAGCCATCGATCTAGGACCATGATCGATGAACAACATTTAGTTTAGGTATAATGATGTGAGGAGGTTAAGCTCTGGAAAAATCTCACTTCATATTTTTCAGTTTGAGATTTGAAATCCCCGAAGTCTAAAGACCCGAAGAGCCGAAGTACATTCTCGACCGTCAGATCATCCAAAGTAAATCTCAGTCGTCAGATCGTCCGAAGAAGATCTCAAGCATCAGATCATCCGAAGTGAATCTAGGCCGTCTGATCCAGAGTGTCAGTTTGAGATTTGAAATCTCTGAAGTCCGGAGACCTGGAGAGTCGAAATAAATCCTCGACCGTTGGATCATCCAAAGTAAATTTTAGTCGTTAGATCATTCTAAAGTGGTAGGACATGAAAAGTTAGAAGAAGGGCACGCTAATATCAATGGCCAATAATTGGGAACTCAGATCTACGGTTGGCAGGGCATATCGGACCCCCCCGAGACTCCTGCCTTTAATCGTGGGGGGGGGGGTCCGAGTTGGTGGTATTTTCCATGTGGGACCGTCATACGTGTCACCTTCTTGTCAACTCGGACCCCCCTCGCTCATTACCAGTTACCGCCTAACCCCCCCTTCGAATAAACCACCAAACCACTCATACATACCACCTCCACACTCTGACGTCACACTCCATTGCCCGCTACATGTCACACTCCACTACTGCGCTCTGCCTCCACACTCCACTACACTGCCTACATGTCTCACCCACGTCAGAAGACCACCTCAACAAGGACACGAGTCATCCGATCTGAAAGATCACTTAGGGTGTATTCTCAACCGTTGATCATAGTACAATGGAAGGATAATGTAAGTTTTAAAAGTTGAAATCCCAAAGTTCTGAAGGGAAAATTTCCAATAGCAGTCCATCTCAATGTTTGATTAAGTCCTAGCCGTTAGATTGAACAATGAAAGGATGAGTGTAAGGATCAAATCTTACCATTGATTTGTTTCCATGAAATAAACCGTCCAATCTGATCCGTCCACTCAGGAGCACCGTCAAGATCGTAAGATCGACGGTCCCATCTAATTGCGGGGATTGAAGATGCGTGAACTTTAAAAAGTTGAAGGTGGGCCACAATTGAAACCATGGTTTTGGAGAAAGGACACATGGAGGCTCGAGGTAAATTGCGAGGCGAAAAGTAGTTTGTTCTACACCACCTTTGGACGTGCCCGCAATCGCGTGGTCACATGAGTTCATCACCCAAGGTCATATCGAGGGAGGAGCTAGCACGTCACTAAGCTCCACTTTGGATTTTGGGAGATCAGGAAGCGCCTTTTGGATAGGCGTTTGGTCACTGTCGATTGTCACGTGAAGGAAGGGGCTTAGAAGCCAAATAAGCTAAAATGACTCTCTGTAACTAACGGAACAGAGTGATTGTATCTGCCAGAGAATTCAAAGAGCTTCAGGGTGATCGACAGAGGAGCTGAAGAGTCTCGAGGTAACTCCTAGTGGAATGAAGACTCATTATAGAGACAATTGACAGATGGAAGAGAGTCGAAGACTGTAACTGCCAGAGAAGCCAAAGAATCTCAGGATAATGACCACTGATGAAGAACAGACTCATCATGATCGCCAAAGAGAACGAAGAATTAGGTGTATGATCTGGCAAAGGACTTGGCATGATAAATATATGCAAAACAGAGAAAAGATGGTTGCTTATGTTGAGAGTTATTCATGCGGGTAGAAGCATCCTGTGTACAACAATTGAAATGCACAGAAGAGGCATAACACATAGAATGGAGATGGCGCACATAGTATAAAATGTTGAAGAATAGAAAGTGAAAGTGAGGGAGCAGGAGCACACTGATGCAGGCATAGAAGAATAGTCTAGCAGAATAGTGATGAGACTAGTAAGCCATTGATAAACACTGTATCACTGTAATAAATTTCAGTAAGCAAAGTTTTTATAATCAGGGTGGTAGGGTGGTGCTAGGGAGGACTGTTGTCCTCAGAGTTTCAAGTGGGTTCTTGAACACATGGAGTTCTAGCTTCCATCTGGTTGCAGCCAAAAAAACTAGGGTGGTGCAAGGGAGAGCTATTGTTCTTTGTTATACATGTTGGTGCCTGTGTAACTGGAAGTTGATGCTTCCATCCAGTTGGTGCTGGAACACTGAGGGAGTTGGTGCTTCTTTCTAGTGGGTGCTAGAGAATCAAGAGAGTTGGTGCTCTCAAAAAGTTGCAGCTTGTACAGGTTGGTGCTCGTGTGATTGGAAATTGGTGCTTCCATCTAGTTGGTCCTGGAACACAAAGGGAGTTGGTGCTTCCTTCTAGTGGGTGCTAGAGAAACCAGAGAGTTGGTGCTCTCAACAAGTTGTTGCTTGTAAATCAGAGGTGGCAGCCTCAAAAGGAGTTGGGGCTCATAAAAATGATAATGTACAAAAGATAAAGACTACTTATCATATCAAGAAGAAGAGGTTTTCTCCCTTTATGGGTTTCCTTAGAAATGTTTGTCTCTGTGTATTTCATGTGTGTGATTGATGTTGAATATTCTATTGCTTACTTCCCTGCATTATTATGATCATCATTGAGTGTTCTGTAAAGAGTTTAAAATGAGCATAATTGTTTAAGCAAAGTAATAACTGATTCACCCCCCCCTCTAAGTTGTCCAACATGCTTTGATCTGGTTGACTTTTTCCCTGTTTGGCGAAACAAACAGAAGGCGATATCTGGAGCATACGACGTCCATTTAAGACCGTTCAAGTTGTGTTGGGTTAGTATCGATGAGTCCTATGCACATGTCTGTTTTGAAGCCATTCTAAAAACTTTGAGTTTTAGGCCTTTTTGAGCCTCATCAAGCTCTTGGATCCAAATCTGGATCAAGAAGATAGTTGCGAGTAGAGAAAAGCTGCAAGCACAGTTGATGATGGGGAGATGTGCAGAGAGAGGATGTGTTTTATCTCAATATTTATTATTCTCTTAAGAACCCTTCGTGAGATCTATATGAACAAACAATTTGGAGAAAGTAGTGAAGCTTCCAATAGAAGGTCGCTGGATCCAAAGAGGGGTCGATCTGCTAGGAAGAGTCGCATGGTGAGCGATCTAGGTCTACCAGAAAGGGGGGGGGGGAATGTTTTCCCTTGTGTTTTGTGTATCCTTGGTCATATGTGACATAGTCAACGGGATGCACATTGTTTGAGATGCGTAATGTGCAATCGCGTGTTGGACCAAGTCCGCCAAGAAAGGAAAATCACAACTTTCATGGAGAGCCTTTTTTTTCTGGTTGCTACCACATTTTTTGATTCGATTTATGGAACTTCCTGTTGAGCCTGGTGTGGACTATTATGAGGTGAGGAGTTGCATGAAAGGAAGCATTGCCTGTAAAAATTGACCTAGTTTGCATATGAGGTTGAGAGATCCGCTGCAAGAAACTACCCGTGGAGTAGAAAAGTGAGTGTTTGATGTGCATTGGTTGGAGAAACATTGTGATATGTAGTGGTGGAGTAGTGTGTGATCTGAGTATAGAGAAATTGGAAAGTGAGTCATGGAATATCCAAACCTCCAGGCAACCTACAAATTATAATAAAATTTCAGTTTTCCATAATTGTGTATTGTCAGCAGTGTGGAACTCTGTTGATTGTTGGAAGAGAGTCACTTGTCTAGAATTGACAAGTCAAGAAGGAGAAACTGATTTGTTGGAGGCAGAGAACGTTGATCCACATGTGTGCACATACTGAGGAGAAGAATGAGGTTGTGAAGACTCAATACATTGTGTTCTGTTGAACAAAAGTCCCCCGTGAAGTGTCATAGTTTTGGAGGTATCCACCATCTTGAGGCTGGCATCATTATTGTGAAGAGACTTTGTGTGAAGGAGTTTGTTGATGAGTGAAGGAGTCTATGCGGGGCTGTTGTACTGGAGGAGTTTGTTGCTGTGAAGAGACCCTACATGGAGAAGAGAATAATGGAGATAGTGGATTTTTAATTGTACGTTGCATGTGGATCAATATTCATGTAGAGCTAGAAGGAGCTTGTTTAAAAGAAGGAGAGCTTGCAACATGTGAGAGAATTATTTGCACGGATTGGGAAAGGTAGCAATGTATGATGAAGCAAATTTGTCTATTGAAGAATGGTCAAACATTATGAAGGAGAAGAAATTGATTGATGATTTGATGAATTGGAATGGAAATCAAGTAGATGAATTTCTCCAAGAAGAGCAACATGGAAGGAACAAAAATAAAAATTATTATGTTGGTGAACTCGCATTTACTGAAGAATGGATTGCAAATCCTATGTATGGTGATATTCACATTATATGTTGCACTGAAGTTGCAGAGATTGAAAATGGTTTTGGAAGTCTTTTGGAATAACAAGACTGTTGAGAAGAAGCAATATTGAAATTGATGATAACATTGAAGATTGGTTTTATGACCATAGTTATGGAGAGATTAAGCAAATGAAGTGCATACTTGCGCGAGTTAGATTTAAGATGAAAACAAAAAAAGTTGGACCCATGTTCGAGAGAAAAGAAGATCAAAGTGAAGATGAAGAAAAAGTTGAAGATGAAAATAAAATTTACATGTTTTAAGGTCTGGAGCAGAAGAAAGAAAAAGAGTTACAATGAAAAGAGTGTATGTTGCACGAGAATGCAATATTAAAAATGTTTTATGTAATGTTGTAAGCCTGGATGAGACTTAGACCAACATGCATGTTATGTATGGCTTTGGCATTAACCAATTTCTCCACTAAGGGGAGGTGTTGGAATAATGTCGAAATTAGGCAAAGTGGTTGTAGATTGTTGTGTGCTTGTATAAATTTGGTGCGAGAGTGGTTTGAGATCCAAAATTCTAGGAGAGTGTTCTAAGTATAGTATTGAATCATTTGGCTATAAATGTACGTGATTCTGTGATGAATCTGAGTGTGGTTTTGTGAGCATCTTTGCTCACTGTTCCGCTATATTAATGTCTGATTGTTAATAGTTTAAAATCTTACCTAAGAGGGAGGTTCTATAATGTTTTTTCATTACAATTTTTTTTATATCAATTATTGATATCAGTACAAAAATAGTACATTTTTAAAATTAAATAATTATTTTAAATTTTATTATAAAAAAATATTTAATATAATAGTAGAATTAACCATATTTTGGGTAATTGAAATAAATAGTAAGGAACATTACATAGCAACTAGTTTTTATCTTTTCTTTGACTTTAATTTTTTTTTTAAATGTATGTTGAAACTAAGCAAGTTCCATAACATTGAACTTAAATATTATAGAGGGCATAGTTTAAATGTTTTATATTTTGGATTTTTCTCGAGTCTTGGTTGATGGTTGAGTAAATGTTCTTCAAAAGTCTTCCTTGGTTATTTAAATGTCTTGGAACAAGTATGATTGTTTGGCCCATTTTACATCAAATGGTATGTTTTGATTGATAGTTTATGATGTTGGCTATGTTCTGGTTGCATTCAGTGTGTTTGTAAGGCTTAAAATGGTTCTACATGAGTGAATAATTAACACTTGGGTTATTTGAAGCTCAACATGTGTATATCAGTTGGTTCTTCTCGACGTCGAATGATTGCATTATGGTTTTGGTTTGTCAATATGTGTTTCAACGATTAATGTTGTGGGTTTATGAAGATTTAAAAAAAAGAAGGAAATGTTGTGCAATATTGTGTGAGTTATGTCCTGTCACTGTCCAAGTTGTGGGTTCAAATTTATGCATTGTAAAATGTTGACTCTGGTTATTGGGTCATTTTTCAAGGTCGTATAACAAAATTGACCCATGCTTTGACAATTTCAATGTAGAATTTGTCTAGGTTTAACACAATTACAAACCCTTGTTGTAGCTTTGAAATGTTTTTGGTTATGGGTGAAGGGTTTGTTGTTTAATTCCAGCTGAAGTTTTAATAGGGGATAGGGTTTTGATAAAACTATCCCATGATTCGACCCTTGCCAAGCTAGCAGTGTAAGATCGAAATACTTGGTATGCTACAGTTGATGTTATTCCTCTGGATGGTTTCTCTATCTGATTAAAGTTGCACGAACTGTTCGAAACCCTCGTATTGATTGGTTGGAACGAAAGATATATGTGATAATTGTAAAATAGGAAATATATAATAGAGATTTAACCCAAGAATGAGAAAGGATTTTGGCATTCGATTTTAAATCTGTGGAAATTTGATACAAAAGTGAAACAAGGATCATGGCTTTCTTGTTATGCTTTAATTTGTGTGTTTCTGTTGGTTGTCATCAAACTCTAAATATTATGTTTTCTTTCTCCTGGTTGCTACAAATTTTTTATTAGAGATCCGTTATGGGTCATGAAGCTTTGATAAAATAATTGGAATACGAGTTAGGCATTGGAAATGTTTGATTGGTTGAAATGTGTTAACAAACATAATGACTAGAGAATTTCCATTTCACTCCCTGTCATAATATCATTTTTCGTTCATTAAAATCCCATCATTGTCCCATTCCATTATATTTCCATGCTCTCATTACTTGTTAATTATGAACAAATAAGACCTATTGTATAAGGATCAAATTAATACTAAGAGAATGATTAACACACTGCAAATGCAAGATAGTAATTTCATTAAAATGAGAATGTTGCAACAACGAATTTGATATGATGAAAAATGAAGAATATTTGGTGATGATTAATTTTATGTAGACCATTGATATTATATGATTGAATTGCATAAATTAACTATGGAAAAGAACAATATTTGTTTCCTTCCCTTTCATAAATAAATGATAAAATAACTAACTTCCCTTTCCTTCCCTTGTTCAAAGTGGTCATTGGTCATGAAATAAACAATAACATAACTATTGGATGGATTGCTACATGCTTGATTATTAGCTAGTTAGAGCCAATATCTTAAATTATTTCCTTGTGCAAAGCAATTTCATGTATTGTTTTCCATCTGATTATATTCTAATATAAGCCTTGCTATTAGGGAAATGAGTTTCTTCAGCAAGGGAAGTGATGGAAGAGGCAGAAATAGAGGTAGAGGTCGGAATAATTTTTTGAGTAACAAAACACCGAGGATATCAATACATTTTGATGTTGATTATGAATAATTAAATCAACTATTACAAACCAGTTTATTCAATCTAGTAGGCCAAAGGGCCTTCCATCCACATCCTCAACATGAGATACCTCCATATTAACCTCATCCTAATGTTTCTAATGTTCATATCCCACTTCATGTATCCTTGCAACCAGAAGTCCTAGTTAATGATGGTTGGGACGATGTTGTCCAACACCCTCCATTGCATCATGGTGGTTGGCCTGCAATGTCATTACCTTACCACCCCCTCCCCCATATAAGCAACATGTCCAACAAATTGCCTCTATTTCATCCCATTCTCATTTATCTAATGCTAGCAGAAGGCTCAAGACAGGTATTCCTGAGCCAAATGCAAGCAAGGGTAAGAAAATTGCCAGTAAATCTGATTCATCCCATGGATCATCCCAGTCAATAAAATCCCATGCCCAACATGCCAATGACCACTCTCGTTCTTTCAGTGAGGTTCACCTCGAGGAATCCAAAGAAAAAAAATCTGCTAAGGCAAACTCACATACAAACAAGGAAATAAATACAATAAGAAAATTTCTTCTCATAGAAAATATGGTTTTTGATGTGACAATGTTATTTATGATTGTTGATATTTTACTTGCATTTTCATCTTTTGGGACATCATGGTGATTATATTTTGACTTTTTGACGCTAGGATAATATTTTATTCTTGACAACATATTTTACTTATTTGATATATATGGATGGCATTTTGGGATATAGAAGGGTTGTTCTAAATTGATATTTCTATGCTCATGTGTATATTTGATGAGGTGGAATGGTTTATTTATTTAAATAACATGGAGGAACAAGGAGGTAATTGAAAATTTAAGGATAATCAAAGGAGATAGGGGTCCCACATATTATTTATTATTTATATTACCCTTTATCTATTTATTATAATTATTTATTGTTGGTCCCTAAATAATTAAAAGTTGTTTATGACTTAACTAAAAGTAGTTGAGAACTACCACAACTACTCTGAGATAAAAGAGAAATCAATTGAAGGGACAAAAGAGATAGATCATTTTTTTTTTTTGATAAAGGGTCTTATTGAAGGTTGAAAGATTAAGGACCAAGAAGCATGCTTCAAAATATTCAAGCAATGGTGCTTATGTGGCTAGTTTGATCCAACATTTGTAGTCTTGGTCTCTTCTTGACATCAGATTCTTGTGTGTGGTGCTCACCAAAGATTTCTAAATTTGATTTTGGCTATAAAATCAGGGTCATAGTCCCGCCTATCTTACCTTATCCAAGTAAGATTCGAAAATGTTGGTATAATGTTTTCAATACCTTTTCATCAACATATTTTTGGCGACCATATTGGGGAGGACCGTTCAATAGTTTTTCTCCGGTTTTTATTTAATGTTTATCTTTCCTTCAAGCAACAATGCATTTTCTCACCTTGATTCATCATGCATAAATATGATTTTGATTTGATAAAAAATTTGTCCATGGTTGGTTGTCCTCTTTTCGAAGGTTATACATGGGAGTCCTCCCACGATCATGTCAACAAATTCATCCAATTTTGTAAATTTGTTGGGGTACAATATGTTTATACTATTTCTGACATTTTCCCTCTTACTTTTCGTGGTCAAGCAAGAGATTAGTATAGGTTCATAACTCCTAACCCTAATTTGGTGGGAAAGGAAATTTTTACAAAGTTTATTTCTGACTTTCCTTCTCTGCCTATTTTACAACACTATGAATCTTTTCCTGAGATTCTTCCTACCCCTCAATGTGATTTTTTCAATGTTCCTCATGCGCAATAAACTTGTAAATTTTTCTTAGAATCCAAGGAGGCTTACCATTCAAACCCTCACCTTTTCTTGAATGTTCAAGAAAATAATTTTGTATCTCATGATATTTTATCAAGAAACTTAAGGGTTTGTCATGGGTCTTTCTCTTATGAATCTGCACATGCTATCCCTGATTATGAAACTTTATTTGATGCCTTTCCTTTTGATGATATTCTTTTTGAAATTCATGTTGAGCAAGATCATATTTTATCTAAATAAACACTTCTAGAGGACAAATATTGTACAAAAAACAATTTTGATTTACATGGCATTTCCCCTCATATCCTTCTTCCTTAGGATCATTCCAAGAAAGTGAGAAATAAGATTCAAATGATGATATAGTTTCATGTGATTTTTATTTCGAGGACATGGTAGATGATATTTTTTCTAACACTTGTCATCCCCAAAATGAATCTGCCAATAAAGAAATTCACGTCGAGCATCTATGTCTTGATATTAACCCTAAAACCCCAAATATTTGTTTAGAATATGAGTTGATCGATCAATCCATTTCTTACATCCCGAATTCCATCATTCTTGAACCTAATAGACAAATCCAACTTCTTAACTATGCAAAGAAAGATGATGTTGACTTCTATAGTCCCCTTTATGATAGAGTTTGTTATGATGATGAATGGTCAAATATAATTGATGAGGATTCTTTTGATTTTCTTAATATACAAGATCATTTTCCTTTAAGGTTAATCAAGATCTTGAATCGAATAATGCTTATTCAAGTCCATTGTTTAAATCATCAAAAGAAATCAAGGCGTGCAACACTAGTATGCATACTCCTCTTATGTTCACACTCACATTTGATGATGATGATAAGTTGAAGAGTATTCCTATGCTTTTTCCTTTATATGGATATTCTTTGCATTATCATGACCATTTTTCTGATGAGAAGATTAAAAAAGATGGCATTAATATGTTTGATGAGTGCATGGACCATATTTTTAATGTTCAAACCTTAAACCCTATCTTCAATATTCAAGCCTTGAATCATAAATCTGAAGTCCTTTATTACATTGATGCCTTCAATGTAATATGAAAAACTCATCTTGTTGGTTGGCATGTCTTAGAAGATGGTGATCCTTTATTTTTGGTTTTGATAGGTCATTTTTCATCGCCTTACACATTTGTTGGTTTCCATGTCGGTGTGCTTTCCTTTCACAAAGTCTTCCCAGTCGTGATCCCTACATGAAAATCATATGACGCATTCCTTTATTCTAAGTGTCATCCTACTTGAGTCCCAAATTGATGCTCTTCTTTTCCCATGTACATAAATACAAATGTAAATAAATTAAAAAAAAAAATTGTCGAAGGGGTAGATTAGATTAGGTTTGTTTTGCATTTATTTAGTTTATTTTCTTGCTTTTTGTATATACTTATTTCAATTTGTTTATACTTACTCATGCTTTCATTGTTTTTGTATAGGTTTTTACTCATGCTTGCATTTTTTTTGCAATTTTATTGTTTGGGTCAGAGTCAGCTGGATCAGTCAAGTCACTAGATAGATCATTTGTTTACAAAAGTTTGTTGATCAATTATGAAATAATAAAAACACAACAAATATATTATGATTTCCCTTCAGTCCGAAGTACTACTCGTAGTATTTTCCTGTACCTAAAGTACTCTGCTAAAGCTTGATGGTTATGACTCTTCCATTTTTCTTCTTTCCTTTTCTGCCCTCCATATTGCTTTCAAAAAAGAGCATATAATTTTTTTTGCAAAGTTTCAGCAGCAAAGCTGAAGAAAACGATATATTACTGAATTATAGCTAATATAATTGCCTACCCTGTGGAGTCGCCAGTTGTTGACGCAAAAATGCGCAACTAGATCTTTCCTGCAAAAAGTTGCAATGCACCCTATAAATTTTATTACTATTATTATATAGATAATAACTATAGGTGGGATCCCTTATAAGAGAAACCAAGCTAAGTAAAAATTTCATTCCTCCTGAAGATGTTGGTTAGCATACAATTACTTCGATGACAATAACTTGATGACTATTTTTTGAGGTCCTGTTTTATTACACACATGCACAATTATTTTCGTTAATATTAAATGGATGATGCAAAAACCTGTATGATTTTTATACAACGTTATTGTGAATCATACAGACTATATTATTGTCATTTCAAGAGAGAAGGAAAAGGTACCCTTGCATATATGCAATACAAAAGGGTGTTTAGCTCTATTTTCTTTTACTACCATCCTAACATTTGATAAATGTATCACATAAAAGTGGCTACAATGTGAATATATACTATTTCTAGAATACGATATGGTGAAGTTATACATGAAACATGGTAGGGTTGACATGTTATAACATTATTTTTGGTACAACCTTGATGGCAATTGTTAAAAGGTTCGATATTTTATTTGATCCCTTGTATATGGTATTAAATATTGAATAAAGGACATCATTGAATTTGTGCGCGCTATGATACGTGATGAGATTTGGTACTGTGTATAGTATGCTCCTAGCCTTATGTAGCATCCACTGTGCGATATATGATTGGATGTGAATTTTTTTTGAAAGTTGGCAAGGGTTATGAGTATTGTTATCTGACATTGGAGGCGATGTGAAGTTAATGCAAGTTAATGCATTTTTTTTCCTAAGGTTTACCATTTTTCTTGTTTGTTTAGTTTGGTAGAACTCTCTGGAGTTTGTCTCAGAGCTCAAGTCTTGGTTGATGGTTGAGTAACTTCTCTTCACAACTTTTCCCTAGTTATTTAAATGTCTTGGAACAGGTATGAAAGTTTGGCCCATTCTATATCAAATGGTATGTTTTTCTTGGTAGTTTATGATGTTGGCTCTATTTTGGTTGCATTTAATGTGTTTGTAAGGCTTAAAATGGTTCTGCATGAGTCAATAATTAGCTCCTTGGTTATTTGAGGCTCAACATATGTATATCAATTAGTTCTTCTCAACATCTGATGGTTGCGTTATGGTATAGGTTTGTAAATATGTGTCTCAACAATTATTGTTGTGGGTTTATGAAGTTAAAAAAAAAAATTGTTGTGTAATCCTATGTGAGTTACGTCATGCCATTGTTCGAGTTGTGTGTTCAAATTTATGGGTTGTAAAACATTGCCTCTGGTTATTGGGTCATTGGTCAAGGTTGTATGATAGATTCAGCCCATGCTTTGACAATTTCAATGGAGAATTTGTCTGGGTTAGGGGCTAGGGTTTTGATAAAACTATCCTCTAGTTCGACCCTTGCCAAGCTAGAAGTCTAAGATTGAATTACTTGTTATGCTACAGTTGATGTTATCACCATGGATGGTTGCTTTGCCTCATTAAATTTGCATGAACTCATCAAAACCCTCGTATTGATTGGTTGGAATGAAAATTTTTCGGAACGAAAGAGATATGTGATTATTTAAAAATAGGAAATATATAATGGAGCTTTAACCCAGGAATGAGAAAGGATTTTTTCATTTGATTTTAAATCTATGGAAATTTGATGCAGAAGTGAAACATGGATTGTGGATTTCTCGATATGCTTTACCATGTGTGTTTCTGTTGGTTGTCATCAAATTCCAAATATTATGTTTTTTGTCTCCTGGTCACTACAAAAAATTATTAGAGAAATTTTATGGGTCATGAAGCTTTGATAAAAGAATTTTAATACGAGTTAGGCAATGAACATGTTTGATTAGTTATAATGTGTTAACAAACATAATGAATGGATCATTTTCATTTCACTCCCTGTCATAATATCATTTTTCATTCATTGTAATCCTATCATTTTCCCATTCCATTATATTTCCATGCTCTCATTACTTGTTAATTATGAACAAATAAGACCTACTATATAAGGATGAGATTGAGACTAAGAGAATGACGAACATGCTCCAAATTCAAGATAGTAATTTCATTAAAATGAGAATGTTGCAGCAATGAATTTGATATGATGACAAATGAGGAATATTTGGTGATGATTAATTTTATTTAGATCATTGATATTATATAATTGGATTGCATAAATTGATTATGAAAAAGAACAATATTTACTTCCTTCCCTTTCATAAATATCATTTTCCATTCATTACAAGCCCTCCAAATCCCATATATAATTTATTTTCCCTGTTCAAAGTGGTAATCAATTATGAAATAAATGATAACATAACTAATGGATGGGATTGTTGCATGCTTGATTGTTAGCTAGTCATACCTAGTCTCTTAAATTATTTCCTTATGCAAAGCAATTTGATGTATTATTTGACATCTGATATATATTCTAATATAGGCCTTACTATTAAGGAAATGAGTTTCTTTAGTAGGGGAAGTGATGGAAGAGGAAGAAATAAAGGTAGAGGTCAGAATACTTTTTGGAGTAACAAAAGACTGAGGATCTCAATACATTTTGATGTTGATCCTAAAGAATTAAATCATTTGTTACAAACCCGTTTCTTCAACCTAGTAGGCCAAAGGGCCTTCCATCCACATCCTCAACCTGAGATACCTCCATATCAGTCTCATCCTATCATTTCGAATGTTCACATCCCACCTCATGTATCCTTGCAACTAGAAGTCCCAGTCAATGATGGTTGGGACAATGTTGTCCAACACCCTCTAGTTCATCATGGTGGTTGGCCCGCAATGTCATTACCATTACCACCTCCTCCTCCATCTAAGAAACATATCCATCAAATTTACTCTATTGCATCCCATGCCCAATTATCTCATTCAAGCAGAAGGCTCAAGACATGTAATCCTTAGCCAAAGACAAGCAAGGGTAAGCAAATTTTCACTAAATTTGAGTCATCCCATGGATCATCACATTCAATAACATCCCATGCCTATCATTCCAATGACCATTCCCATGCTTTCAGTGAGGTTCATCCCAAGGCATCTAAAGAAGAGAAATATGCTAAGGCAAGCTCACATACAAACATGACAGTAAATACATTAAGTAGTGAAAATAAGCAAATCGCTTCATAACAAATATGGTTTTTGATGTGAAAGTGTTATTTATGACTATTGATAGTTTACTTGCATTTTCATCTTTTGGGATAACATGGTGGTTATATTTTGACTTTTGGATAGCGGGATAATATTTCATTCTTGGCAACATATTTTACTTATTTGATATATATGGATGGCATTTTAGGAGATGCAAGGGTTGTTCTAAATTGATATTTCTATGGTCTGTGTATATTTGATGAGGTGGCATGATTGATTTATTTAAATAACATGAAGGAACAAGGAGGAAATTGAAAATTTAAGGATAATAAAAGGAAATAGTGGGACAAGAGTGATACAACATATGGATTTTGTCAAGGGATCTCGATGCATAGAGTTATTGTATGATGTTATGGATAGATCCACTATTGATAAATTATATAACTTAATGACTAGAATGTGAGATGATTATGTTAATCCCATAATTGTTGGAGTGGTGATCTAGCACAATAGTTTCTCCTATGACTCAAATAACCAAGATGCATTCCAATATTGGTAGGAACACAACCACACGATTTCATCTTGTTGTTTTTGTATGGTTAGGTTTGTATGCTATACTAGTACAAAGTTGAGTACCCTCCCATATTTTATAGCACCAAGGATGTGGAGGTGTTTATGGAAGATAAGAGCTTAATGATATTGAGAGAAAAATTGGTAGAAACACTATATGAAACATTGACCTACACTCCTTCAAGATAGTGGGTTATGCATAAAAACAACCTGAAAATGTAGGAAGAGGTCTATCCTATGTTGCAACATTGATTCAACCCACCACTTAAGTATGTTGTTGTTTATATTTCAAGGGAGGAAAAAGATCCAATCACCTTCACTGAAGTGTGACAAGGGGAGACCAATCTAGTCTCGTGTATAGATAGTTGATTTAAGAAATGGATTAAGGAAGGATGTCCCAAATGGTAATTGGTTCATAATCTCATATACACCTTGGGGCTCATCCCTAAGGCATGGTACTTGTATAAAGAAGTTTAACATCAAACATACAAATGTGAATTTCTCAATCAAGTCTTATGTTTGACCTTCTCATACCTGGGTGAGACTCTTGGTGTCACATCCTCTCTTAAATATATTAAATCATTTACTTTTGATAGAAAATTGGATGGATCAAAGGAATATGTCTATAAGGTGCACTAATAGAGACTACAACCATAAGATTAGTTACAAGCTAGAGTAATGTCAAAGGGGCCTTGTAGTACTATGCAAAGATAGATTTGGAATTGGATGAAGATGATGATCTAGAGAAGTTGCAACATTTGGCATTCAAGGAATCAAAAGGAGAAAAGTTTACCAAAGGAACAACTAATGATGCAATTGGGAATATATACAAGAAGCCACTAATGATCAAACAATTGAATATTGGAATAGAGGAACAACCTCAGTTGTCTTCTATTAGATATTGTTGGGATGACAAGATAGTATCTGAGGTTGCAACCTTGTTCTAGGAATATGTAGACCTATTCCCCTAGAATTTTACATAGATGAAGGGAATCAAGGTAGATATTGGTGAGATGTGGATTGAACTAAAACCATATTCCAGTTTGATCAATAGGAGGCCATACTGAGTAAATACCATAATAAAGAAAAGGTAAAAGAAGAAATCAACAAAATGCTTACAACAAGGTTAATCTTTCTACTGGAGTTGTATTGGATTAGTCTGATAGTGATCCAATATAATAAGTTAAGAGGCGGGGGTATAAGATTTTTCAAGGATTTACAGGTATTGAATGAAACATGCATTCATGGTTCCTTTCCCACCCCCTTTAGCGATGAAGTATTGGATCACATGGCTAAAAATATACATATTCATTCATTGATTAGTTAACAGGGTACCATTGAGTCCAAATAATAGAAGAGGAAAAAAATAAAATGACCTTTGTGACAAAATGGGGATCCTATGCATACAATATCTTTCCATTTGGCTTGAAGAACACCCCAACAATATTTTCCATGATTGTTGTAGCATCTTTCCACAAGTACATTCATATGTTTTTAGGAATTCATATGTTATAGTCAATCATTAGACACATTAGGTACTAGAGGAGTTTTATCATGGGGAATTCCACCATAACTACACCAAAAAAACGATTGTTGAATGAATAAGAGGAATTTGCATGGAATACATCCCCAAGGAAAAATTGTTAAGTTCCAAAATAATTGTTTTTCTAGATTGGGCCCTAAAATTTCATGTGCACATGGATTCCTAAAACATTTCTCTAGGAGTGATACCGATGAAATTTGAAGAAGGGAAGTTAGACCACCCTATCTACTTTTCCAACATAAACCTATTTAGAGTAGAGCACAAATAGTAAGAGAGAAGGATTGTAAATGGTGTACTCACTATACTGATGTTCTGAGACTATCTTTTTGGTTGGCATTTTAAGTTTTTAACATATCATTCAACATTGAAATACTTGGTGAAAAAACTAGTATTGGAGGGTCATAACTATAGGTGGCTTCTATTTTTCCAAGAGTTTGATTGTGATGTAATTGTGAAACTAGGGAAGAACAATGTTGGCCTAGATTACTTGTGAAATATTAAGACATGGGAATTTGGAGGATCACTTGCCAATCAACTGTTGAACTCAAATTTATTTCTGGTAGAAGTCATCTAGATTATTGGAGGACATTTCCATCTTTCTAACAATGTGACTTACGCCTTGGGATTACATAGTAGTACAAAAGAAACAATTGGTTGTTAGGGTTGTAGATTATCAGGTAATCATTGGATAGTTATACAAACTAGGAATTGATTGTATAATCCAATGCTATATCATGGATCATGAATGATTTGGAATATTGTGGGAATGCCATAGTGTTGATTTTTCCAATTCTCAGATATTGATAGTTATTGCCTTATTATTTCAAAACAAGATTCACTTCCATACCACAGTTATCATGGAATAACTATACACTAAAAATCTCAACTATAACAATGCAACGGAAATAATAAGATCTAGAAATATTAACCATGTGCATAGTAGACATAAGAACACAAGAGTTTATCCTGGGAAACCCAACCTTGGGATAAAACCCAGCAACATTTCTTAGAAGAATCAATTCAAGAGTTTACAAGTTTATTACTAGGATAAATAGACCAAGAGATAGTGCATAGTCACCTCCAAAACCTAGCGCAACTCTCCAAGAGGTAGCGCACTAGATAATACCAAGAAACCCCAGTTTCAACGTCGTGTATCCTTGCCTTAGACTTGTGCCTTATTTTATTTGAGTGAGAGAGCCGAGTGTGTGTGTACAAATGAGAATAAGTTACCTTTATTTATATTGGTTCAGTCACTTTAGTGGGGCCAACTTCTCTTCTTGGATATCTAATTTTCTTTTATTATTTTCCAATGGGGTTGACTTCTCTTCTGGGATCTTCAATTTCACTTTATTATTTTCTTATGGGGCCAAATTCTCTTATATGGTCTTATATTACTTCACAAGGATTATTCAATATGTATAAGGGTCTTCTTGTATTTATTTGTGGACAATGACTACCCGGAGTTTCAAAACTTCAACACTCCCTCTCAGCGAGGGAGGCATTCTCCATACTTGGATTTCTTCTTTCATAGAAATGTTGTTCTTGAGCCTGGTTGATGTAGTATTCTATGGAATGCACCCATTTGATGTATACTTCTCCCACATAGCACCCAATTGATATATGCTTCTCCCACATAGCACCTCAGGTCTCCAATGGTCCTTGTCAAGTCACATGATCAAGGATAAAGACCACACTTGGGCCATTCTCCTTAGCCAAGACACATGGCCATTGAAGGAGAATTCTTGATGCTAATGCATAGATAACATCAACACCCTAGGACACTCTCCTTATCCAAGTCACATGGCCATCGGAGGAGAGTGTCTGCTCGATACTAACACATGGAAAACATCAACACCCTGGAACATTCTCCTTAGACAAGTCACATGGAAATTGGAGGATAATGTTTGTACGATGCATATGTACCTCGATTCTTCATCAGTCCTTGTCAAGTCACATGATCAAAGATAAAGAATTCGCCTATACCATTCTTCTTAGCCAAGTTACATGGCCATTTGAGAAGAATGTACCATTCTCCTTAGCCAAGTCACATGGCCATATGAGTAGAATGTCAGACATTCTCCTTAGCCAAGTCACATGGCCATCAAAGTAGAATGTCGGCCCGATACTACCATATAGAGTGTTGGAGCCGCCTTTGTTTTTTTTTTTAGCCTGTTTCAAATTTCATATCTTAATGCTTGAAGTCGAAAGCCGGTTTTCATATTTTCCTTTATTTTTCCCAAAATCTCAGAAGTCTCATCATGCAAACAACGACGGTTATCATACTCTTAAGGTAAGATTTTTTTTTTTTATATTGTTTAAACGAGTCTCTCCTTTTTACCTCGGGATGTTGCATGTCGGGAGTTATAGATCACATAGTTTACAAGTCCCGAGGGGTGAAACGACGAACTAGTTTTAAAAAAAGTTTACCCAGATCATTACCGAGAGTAAAAATACTCTAAACCGCAGCTAATCATCATCGGGATTTCGTGTCTCGGCATTTTCTAGCTCCAAAAGTCTTACCGTCGTAACCCCGATAGCCAAAACCACGAGATTCTTGTTTTAGTAACCCGGGTTAATGTTAAAGGTAAAAAGTTTAGCCGCGGTTAAGATTTGTCGGGAATTCGCAACTTGGCGTGTTTTCCCTCAAAATTTATACCTTCGAAGCCCTGAGTCGCGAAGTCGCGATATAAATATAAATGTAATTAATTAAACACTTAATCTAGTTTTGTCTTTCTTTTTAATTAGATCATATCATTGCGATCTCGCAATTTCACAACTCGGCATACGAGCCTCCCAGGAGCTATACCTTCGAAGCCCCGAGTCGCGAAGTCACGATATAAATAAAAACCTAATTAATTAAAACACTTAATCCTGGTTACGTTTTGTAATAACCAAAGCTAATTGTCACAATCTCGGGTTTTATAGGTGTAAAGGGTTAAAGTGAAAACTCCCGATGAGGCGAATGCCGAAAGATTAATTAACATTTAAAAAAAAAGCCTGATTAATTAAGCTAAGCCATCATTTTCATTGTTTTAATACGAAAATTAATATGCATAGTCTCCGAGGCGATTTTAAACTTTCTTTGCACCAACTTGCATTACAAACTGTCAAAATTTATGACATTAATTAGAAATGAGGCGAATTGACAAGTAAGGGTTTGGTTTTTATTGCTAAATTTATATTTAAGAACGATTTGACCGTTCTGTCCCTAAGGACGACCTAGTTTTAAATAGTCGAAGACATGGATCTTTTATTTGTTGTCTCAAATTTCATTTCTATTCTACGCAGAGCCAAATTTTCGCGAGCGAACTAATTTCTGTATGTATACATATTTTTATCGTAGGAGAGCTAAAGTAGAATCCCCCGCCATGGCCCCGCGAAAAGCGTCTAAATTCACTGTTGAGGTTTCAAGACAAGGTTCGGACAACGTTTCTGATACTTCACCTCGAAGTGTCGACTCTGTCAGGACCTGGTCATATATTTATGAGGTTCTACAATCTAAATTGCTAGATGTTTCGGATGATTCCAGTGAAAATGAAAAAGATGACCTGATCACCAAGTATAAGATCATCATCCAGGATCAAATGCATAAAGTAAAGGCTAGGCCACGTCTTCTCCCTTACTACGATATGATCCGGTGGGCATTAGACCATGTAGATATACCAACCAGAACCATCGTCAATGAGCAGAGGGTCACCATTGGGACTTTCAAACCCGAACAATTGCAGGTCATGTACAAGTTTCCAGCCGTGTCGGACTTTGTTTACAATGTTAAATTCCTAGAGAATTTTAAATAGAAGGAATGTGTGCAATACGACAAGACTATGTTTGGTTTAATCGAAGATTGAGTTTCACACCCTGCGAAGTTCAGGGAGGACAGTAATGGTATATATTCAATAGCTTCTCTGGAACCACAGTTCAAATATATCTCTATGATGACCTACAAATTATATGGGAGAGAGGACACCACACATTTTTTCCTTCAGTGGGTGCCTCTAATTCACATGGTCGTTGAAGGTTGTTCCTTCGATTAGGCTAAACTACTGTCTGATAGTTTGACTAGTCGAGTTACAGAGTATTGAGCACAGAGGGAGAGTGGAAAGATTGCTTCATTCTTTATGTCCACGTATATCATGGACGCCGTGTGTTTTCTGACACCTTTTCCCTTGATGAGTTGGATCTGGACTCCATCGGAGGCTGAGCCCATCCACGTCTACCATTCAAAGCTGTGGGAAGACAAAGCCTAATATTTTGTGTATGAAATCTTTAACTGGGTGATGGTACCGCTGCATGTCACTATCTTCGGCCACCCGCCACCCAGGATCTCAGACAGTATCGCGGTAAATCTGAGCAGTATAGCCGACTGGTACGTGGAAGCAGAATTTTCATATCTCAGGGTTTTCGGCACTTCTGTTTCTCCGAATTCCTTGCCATTATTCATACCCGATAGGCTAGCTTGCCATGAGATTTCCAGACAAACCGTAATCGGTGGCATAAGCAAGGAGCTTAAGGGACATTCTAAGAAGGTATGGCCACCTTTTCCTATTCATTTAAGTTCCTATTCTTTGTTAGATTTCGGGCATGCTAAAGCTGAGGTAGCAGCCCTGGAGGACTTGAAATTGGTTCATGTCGAATTCAAAAAGCACGATCCACAGAGGGTCATAAGTAATCACTTAGCCAGTTGTGGGATTAAAAGGTTCGAACATGAAAATTCGCCCTCGGATGACATTTTCCAAGGCACGAGATCTTATGGCGAGGTTTTGGCTCGGATACAAGCCCTGGAACCCGAAGAGAGGGCCGATGTTTTAAAATTCCCAGAACATCGACAGAGTTGTGTTCCCCCAGTATTGCGGGGTGAGAATCCAATAACAGCAGAGGTGAAACAAAAAGAAGTCGAAGTCTCCAAAGATACAACACCCAGACAAAAAAAACACCAGGACAGGGGAGAGCAAACTGGGAGTCCGAAACCAGAAATGAAAACTCCCGATCCGCCGAAAAATCTGACTCCAGATGCCACTCCTGGCCAGTTAGATAAGCAAATTGGAGATCCCATCACCTCCATTACTCCCTTACAGTCAACTCAAGGGAACATAGACGCAGGGTGGATTTTCAATGAAGAATTGAGACCTATAAGGATGGAAGAGCTCCCTCCAAATGAGTTCTTTTTTGATAAGAAGAGAAAAGTTGTGGTAAAAAGAGAATTCTATCAAGAAGCAGGATCAACGACCAAGAAATTTAAGGTG
>ML778571.1:346469-382908 GCA_009831015.1 Picea engelmannii
GTAAATGATGTACAGATCAGAAAAAGACTGCCTATCATTTCGAAGAAGAAGAGGTTTTCTCCCTTTATGGGTTTCCTCGTGAAAATGTGTCTCTGTGTGTATTTTATGTGTGACTGATGATCTTTACTCTTACTGTTCATATGCTGTATGATTGGTTGATGACACATGAAGAAATATTAATAATAAATTAAAAGGCATAAAATTGTTTAAGCTTATAAACAACTGATTCACCCCCCCTCTCAGTTGTTCTAGTATTTCCAACAGAAACTGGTATGATAATGGCTGAGGTCCAACCTATGTATAACTTGAGATCTAAGGGTAAGCCTATTTCAACTACTCAACCTAAGAAAATTCTCACAAGAGGTCAAACTTATGAGCCTACCCTAGAAGAAACTGTGTTACCTAACATCAAAGCGAAAGTAGTAAACGCGCAAGAACCCGAAGTAGAAAAGGTTGAGACTAAAACAAAGGAAACTAAAGCAGCTAATACAAATACACCTTTAACCAAGATCATGAGTAATAAGGAAGTCTAGAAAAATAAGTTGGAAAAGAAGGATTCGGAAGTCCCAACTAGAGAAACAGACAAGGTGAGTGGAGTTTTCAGTTTAAAAAACGAGATAAATAAAATTAAGATACCAATTCCTCTGGTAGAGTTAGAGAAAAACCCAGTTTATCGAAAGCAGATTACCAAAGTGATAGGCGTTTTAGAGCTAGAAAGCCAATCTGACATTTTGAACCTGGAAGATGATAAGCCCAACATCACTTTTGGTCCACATTTTGAAGGAGCCAAAGACACTGTTGCTCCCTTTTATATCACCTTAAACATATACGATCAACTGCTACATAATTGCATGCTAGACTCCGGAGCCTCACATAATGTGATGCCTAAAATTATTATGGACAGATTGGGTCTCCAGATCACCAGACCTTACAGAGATATTTACTCATTTGATTCGAGAAAACTTAAGTGTATGGGAATGATAAAGGATTTATTAGTCACCTTGGCACAGGTCTCAGTTAAGAGCATCTTGATCGATGTGGTCATTGCTGATATTCTCCCAAAATACGGCTTACTGTTGTCTAGGTCATGGGGAGCCAATCTGGGGGGTTCTCTTCAACTGGATATGACGTACGCCATGATTCCTGTGTTTGGTGGGAAATTTACTCGGTTGTACATGGAGACGAGGTTAGCATATACAGTAAGTGACCCTCAAAATCTGAACAATTTCCCTATTTACATTGCAGATCAAGATTTACGAAATTGTATCTTATCTTTTGACGATGGTTTAGATGGTTTCATAGAGGAAAATGATATATAGCATGAAGATTCAAGTTACATGACCGAGGATATGTGTAGCACCGGTATCTGGAAAATGTTTTTTGACGGTGCCTTGTCTTGCGAAGGGGTTGGTGCAGGAGTGTTTTTTGTGGCACCTGAAGAAAGCTTCGTTGTCCCTTTTTCTTACAGACTACAATGGGATATAGATTATACTAACAATGTATGTGAATACGAAGCCTTGGTCTTAGTATTAGAGGCTTCCAGGAGGCTAAAAATAAAAAACCCAGAGATATACGAAGACGCGGAGTTGATAGTCAAACAAATAAATTGATAATACCAGGCCAAGCATCCCAGATTAAGAGCATACAAAAATTGCGCCTGGGATCTAATGGAGAACTTTTTCTTGTTTGTAAATGTTCACTTCATCCCACACACAGAAAACTTACAGGCTGATGCATTAGCTAAAGAAACTTCAACTTTCACTCCTCCTACAACCTTTAATTTGAAGTATCACATAGAGATAAGACACAGACCATCTATACCGGATGATGATGCAGCACTGACAGGTTTTTGAGGATGATGAAAAAATTAATAAGTTTCTTGATGCAGTAGGTGAATTTTTCGAAACTCACGCGGATCAAGAAAATCAGAATGACCTTATATGGATCATGCAAGAAGGAGAGTACCCTCAAGCTTTCTAAGACAAAATCGCAAATCATTGCATGCTGGTCCTAAAAAATAACCAGATTCTGAAAGGACCGATCTCTCTGGAAAGACTGTTTGATCAAAACGACATACCTGTAAAATCCAACTTACAACTCCAACTAGAAGAGGTCAAGGACTGTGACATAGGAACCAAAGAAGAGTCCAGGATGGTTAAAATATCTAAACTCCCCCCCCTAAAATAAAAGACAAGTATAAGGACTTACTTAGACAATTCAAAGACGTTTTCACCTAGTCCTACGACGAGTTAAGAACCTACGACACTACCGTGATCGATCACAAGATACCTCTAAAGCACGGGGTCAAACCCTTTAGACAAAATCTTAGGTAGATCAACCCCATTTTATTGCTTGTGGTTGAGAGAGAAGTGAAGAAACTTTTAGAGGTGAAAATTATAGTACCTCTGAGATATTCCGACTGGGTGGCAAACCTGGTCCCGGTCAGAAAAAAGAGTGGGGAAATTAGACTATGAGTGGATTTCAGAAATCTAAATAAGTCCTCCCTTAAAGACAACTATATTCTACCTAAAATGGATCATGTGCTAGAAAGGGTAGTTGGGGCGAACAAAATGTCTATGATTGATGCTTTCTCTGGATATAATCAAATTTCCATGAATGAACAAGATAAAGAAAAAACAGCTTTTACTACCCCTTGGGGTACGTTCATGTATGATAAAATGCCTTTTGGTTTGATGAATGCAGGAGCCACGTTCCAACGCGCTATGGACATCGCTTTCATCGGAGAGAGGGATAAGTTCGTAGTCATCTATCTCGATGATTTAACGGTTTTCTCCAAATCCGACGAGGAGAATTTGGTACATCTTAAACAAACATTCGAAAAATGCCGCAGGTTTGGTCTGTCCTTAAACCCCAAGAAATCACACTTCACCATGCAAGAAGGTAAACTTTTGGGTCATATTGTATCTAAGGATGGAATTAATATTGATCCTAAGAGGGTTGAAGCGATAGACACTATAAACATTCCTAGAAATGTAAAATAAATTCAATCTTTCTTAGGAAAAATATTTTTTTTACGAAGATTTATCCCAAATTTCGTTGAAATTGTAAAATTGATCACAGATATGCTGAAAAAGAATAGCAAAGTAAAGTGGACAACAGAGGCCAAAGCATCGTTCACACACATTAAGAAATTCATAGCCAAGGCACCTACATTGGCAAGCCCCAATTATCTAAAATAATTTCTTATTTTCTCATTTGCCTCCGAACACACAATTGCTGCGGTGCTCCTCCAAAAAAACGAAGAGGGTTTCAAACAACCGATCGCCTTTTTCAGCAAGAGCCTCAGAGATGCAGAACTTAAATATGATATAATAGAAAAACAAGCATATGCCATGGTAAAAGAATTGAAGGCATTTAGAACATATGTATTACACTCCAAGATCACTGCGTACGTGCCGACCAATTATGTGAAAGATATTTTGGTACAACCAGACAGTGATGGGAAAAGAGGACGATGGCTTGCCAAGATTCAAGAATTTGACCTGGAAATCAAACCTACTAAACTGATAAAGGGACAAGGCCTGGCCAAACTTTTGGCTGAATCAAATCTTAGAGCTCTGGATATAAACTGCCTTCAGGAATGTGAGGAAGACATGAACATAAACGAGCTTGATGAATGAACAAATGCAATTAAGATTGAGGAGAAGTTCGTATCATCAGAATGGTACAAAAACATAGTATCCTACCTACTGACTCTAAAATGCCTGAGTGAACTATAGCCATCAAAAGCCAGGACTTTAAAGCTTCATGCAGTTAGCATTGTATTGCCGAAAATCAACTATATTGGAAAGACCCACTCAGTTTCTTGTTAATCTGCTTAGTCGAATCGGAAACAGAAAGGGTTATAAGTGAATTTCACGAAGGAGTGTGTGGAGGACATCACGCTTGGAGGGCCACAACTTACAAAATTCTGAGGGCTGGGTATTACTGGCCAAAAATTTTCTTAGACGTTAATGCCAAGGTCCAAGCCTGTAACCCTTGTCAGCTATTTGTAGGCAAACAGAAACTCCCGCTGCTACCTTTAGTTCTGATCAAAACTGAAGCCCCTTTTCAACAATGGGGGCTATATTTTATAGGAGAGATTAATCCACATTCTAGCGCCCAACACAAGTGGATCTTAACTGCCACAAACTACTTTACTAGATGGGTGGAAGCTATTCCAACCAAAAGGGCAATTGACTTGGTGGTAATAGATTTCTTAGAAGACAATATCTTGTCAAGATTTGGCTGCCCCCGAAAGATAGTCACAGATAATGCCCAGGCTTTCAAATCTATGGCTATGATCAGCTTCTGCCAAAAGTATAATATCGTTCTTGGACATTCTACAACGTACTATCCCCAAGGAAATGGACTGGCCGAGTCGTCTAACAAGAGCCTGATCAATATAATTAAGAAAGTGTTGGATGAAAACAAAAATTCTTTTCATGTGCATTTAAAGTACGCCTTGTGGGCGAATCACATAGGCACTAAAAAGTCTATGGTCGTTTTCCCTTTTCAGATGGTATATGGGACAAATGCGGTGTTACCTATAAATTTAGCGCTCCCCGTGATGAAATTGTGGCAAGATCAGAAAGAAGAACCTAATCATGTCACCAGGAGGATAAACCAGCTAATTGAGGTTCAACAGCATAGGGTCGAAGTAGATGAAAGATTGCAGAAGTATCAAGATGACATGAAGGCATTATTCGACAGTAGGGAAAATGACATAGATTTCCTCCCAGGTGATTTAGTTTTAAGGTGGGATGCAAGGAGGGAAGAAACAATGAAACATGGTAAATTCGATCACCTCTGGTATGGGCCATTCAGAGTCTCAGCTCTTGAAGAAAAAAATGCTTTCCTACTAGAAAATCTAGACGGTGAAATCCTCAACGCCCCTGTCAATAAGCGTTACCTGAAGCATTATATGACATAAGCAGTCGCCAAAAAAAAAAAAAAAATGTGTATATTTATATATAGAAATTTTCATATGTATATATATTTCATTACGCATTGCTATTTCGATTTTCTTTTCCTTTTGTAAATTGTTGACACCTTTCAAAAAGCCTCGATAACCTTCATATTTGCCTTTTTACAGGTTTCCAGCTGCAAACAAAATGAGCAGGAGAGGTACACAGAAAGTTGCGTATCGAAAAATCAATTGGCTTAAAGAGGTGATAAAAAAGATTTTTTGATATTTTGGAAAGAAAATGAAATGGTAAGGTAAAGGTGAGATTTCCTAAAAGACTTGTTCTGAAGGGCTATTAAAGAAAACCAAGATAACCTCATAAGATACATCAACATCGTCTAAACTAATAAATAAAAGAACATTTCCATGGTTAATCATTTACGAAAGAATAAGATGAAATAAACAAGTCACTCAAAGTAAAGCACCCCCGAAAAAGATTTTCAAGAGTCAGTTTTGATTTTTTGACCTCTATTTTTCAGTTTATAGATCTCCATCTGTCACCCTTTTCTGTTTTCTGGTTTGCCTTTGAAAAGCCAGCATCTTTTCGGTTTAGCATACGTAGGGATAAGAGATTATGTTTTAACCTCAAGAGCTTCAAAACAGATTGTGAAAAGTAAGCTAGTCTTCACAACTCCTCGGTCCCTTACTAAACAAAGTGACACTTAAGTGATCCTGACTTTTCTAGGTTTTTCAACAGTTTCGGAAGACTGAGGCTTGCTCAAATAGGAAACTCCAAAAATTAATTTTTCCCTTTCTCCCTGCAAACGAAGGTGTTGTGAAAGTTAAGGAAAGGTTGGTACCGAGTAATCAAAGTAAGTTAACATACCTATAATGCAAAATATTACAAAGATATCAACCCTCATATAAACTGATTGCCCCCATCTTCGCGCTCTAAAAAAAGCAAATTATAAGACAGGTGGTGAAAGGAAATTCAGAAATGATTTCCCCCATCTAGTCCAAAAGACGATGAAAGGAAATTCAGAAATGATTGCCCCCGTCTCAGCATTTAAATGCATAAATATATTCCGAAGTGGTGAAAGGAAATTCAGTGAAAAGGGCCAGATAACTTCACATGGGTACTGAACATGCTCGCTGGCAGTGAAGTAATATCTGAGATATCTGTAAGGATGTTATACATGAATATCACTCTACTCTGGTAACCAATTCTTTTAAAAACCTGATCTACATCCCAAGTTCAGACAGGGCTTCCTGATTAAAAACATATAATTTTCTTCTTTTGATGCAAGCCGATAGCCACAAGATCTGTTGGGTCTCCTAGAACTATTTTGATTGTCTTAATGCAGACCTAAATTCAGTAACGAGAAGGAGAAAGTCGTGAAGGGGACTACAACTGAGTTTAAAAAGTATTTGAGTTTTGAAAAGATTTTCAAAAGTAAAAAACAAAGTCCTCTTCCCCTTCAGTATCCTATTCTAGGGAACATTTTTGCTGGATTAAAGCCATTGACTCCATTTACCCAATATAGGCACGTGGTCTACTATTCTTCCCGTCTTGTAGGAAAATGAGATCCCTAGTTGGAGCCTATGTTGGAGCCGCCTTTGTTTTTTTTTTTAGCCTGTTTAAAATTTCATATCTTAATTCTTGAAGTCGAAATCCGGTTTTCATATTTTCCTTTATTTTTCCCAAAATATCAGAAGTCTCATCACGCAAACAACGACAGTTATCATACTCTTAAGGTAATATTTTTTTCTTTTTTATCGTTTAAACGTGTCTCTCCTTTTTACCTCAGGATGTCGCATGTCGGGAGTTATAGATCACATAGTTTACAAGTCCCGAGGGGTGAAACGACGAACTAGTTTAAAAAAAAGTTTACCCAGATCATTACCGAGAGTAAAAATACTCTAAACCGCAGTTAAGAATCATTAGGATTTCATGTCTCGGCATTTTCTAGCTCCAAAAGTCTTACCGTTGTAACCCCGATAGCCGAAACCGCGAGATTCTTGTTTTAGTAACTCGGGTTAATGTTAAAGGTAAAAATTTTAGCCGCGGTTAAGCTCTGTCGGGAATTTGCAACTCGGCGTGTTTTCCCTCAAAAGTTATACCTTCGAAGCCCCGAGTCATGAAGTCACGATATAAATATAAACGTAATTAATTAAACACTTAATCTGGTTTTGTCTTTCTTTTTAATTAGATCATATCATCACGATCTCGCTATTTCGTAACTCGGCATATGAGCCTCCCGGGAGCTATACCTTCGAAGCCCCGAGTCGCGATATAAATAAAAACATAATTAATTAAAACACTTAATCTTGGTTACGTTTTGTATTAACCAAAGCTAATTGTCGCAATCTCGGGTTTTAGAGGTGTAAAGGGTTAAAGTGAAAACTCTCTATGAGGCAAATGCCGAAAGATTAATTAACATTTAAAAAAAAAGCCCGATTAATTAAGCTAAGCCATCATTTTCATTGTTTTAATACAAAAATTAATATGCACAGTCTCCGAGGCAATTTTAAACTTTCTTTGCGCTAACTTGCATTACGAACTGTCAAAATTTATGACATTAATTAGAAATGAGGTGAATTGACAAGTAAGGGTTTGGTTTTTATTGTTAAATTTATATTTAAGAACGATTTGACCGTTCTGTCCCTAAGGACGACCTAGTTTTAAATAGTCGAAGACATGGATCTTTTATTTGTTGTCTCAAATTTCATTTCTATTCTACGCAGAGCCAACTTTTCACGAGCGAACTAATTTCTGTATGTATACATATTTTTATTGCAGGAGAGTTAAAGTAGAATCCCTCACCATGGCCCCGTGAAAAGCGTCTAAAGCCATTGTTGAGGTTTCAGGACAAGGTTCAGACAACGTTTCTAATACTTCACCTCGAAGTGTTGACTCTGTTAGGACCTGGTCATATATTTTTTAGGTTCTACAGTCTGAATTGCTAGATGTTTCGGATGATTCCAGTGAAAATGAAAAAGATGACCTGATCACCAAGTATAAGATCATCGTCCAGGCTCAAATGCATAAAGTAGCGGCTAGGCCACGTCTGCTCCCTTACTACAATATGATCTGGTGGGCATTAGACCATGTAGATATACCAACCAAAACCATCGTCAATGAGAAGAGGGTCACCATTGGGATTTTCAGACCCGAACAATTGCAAGCCATGTACAAGTTGCCAGCCATATCTTACTTTGTTTACAATGTTAAATTCCTAGAGAATTTTAAATAGAATGAATGTGTGCAATATGACAAGACTATGTCTGGTTTAATCAAAGATTGGATTTCACACCCTGCGAAGTTCAGGGCAGACAGTAATGGTATATATTCAATAGCTTCTCTGGAACCACAGTTCAAATATATCACTATGATGACCTGCAAATTATATGGGAGAGAGGACACCACACATTTTTTCCTTCAGCGGGTGCCTTTAATTCACACGGTCGCCGAAGGCTGTTCCTTCGACTGGGCTAAACTACTATATAATAGTTTGACCAGTCGAGTTATAGAGTATCAAGCGCAGAGGGAGAGCGGAAATATTGCTTCATTCTTTATGTCCGCGTATATCATGGACCTTGTGTGTTTTTTGACACCTTTTCCCTTGATGAGTTGGAGCTGGACTGCATCGGAGGTTGAGCCCATCCACATCTACCATTCAAAGATGTGGGAAGACAAAGCCTCAGATTTTGTGTATGAAATATTTAACTGGGTGATGGTACCGCTACATGTCACTATCTTCGGCCACCCACCACCTAGGATCTCAAACAGTATCACGGTAAATTTGAGCAGTATAACCGACTGGTACATGGAAGCATAATTTTCATATCTCAGGGTTTTCGGCGCTTCTGTTCCTCCGAATGCCTTGCCATTATTCATACCCGATAGGCTGGCTTTCCGTGAGATTTCCAGACAAACCGTAATCGGTGGCAAAAACAAGGAGCTTAAGGGACATTCTAAGAAGGTATGGCTGCCTTTTCCTATTCATTTAAGTTCCTATTATTTATTAGATTTCGGGCATGCTAAAGCTGAGGCAGTAGCCCTGGAGGACCTGAAATTGGTTCATGTCGAATTAAAAAAGCACGATCCACAGAGGGTTGTAAGTAATCACTTAGCCAGTTGCGGGCTTAAAAGGTTTGAACATGAAAATTCTCCCTCGGATGACATTTTACGAGGCACGAGATCTTATGCCGAGGTTTTGGCTCAGATACAAGCCCTGGCACCTGAAGAGAGGGCCGATGTTTTAAAATTCCAAGAACATTGACGGAGTTGTCTTCCCCCAGTATTGCGGGGTGAGAATCCAATAATAGCAGAGGTGCAGCAAAAAGAAGCCGAAGGCTCCAAAGATACAGAACCCAGACAAGAAAAACACCAGGACAGGGGAGAGAAAACTGGGAGTCCGAAACCAGAAATGAAAACTCCCAATCCACTGAAAAATCTGACTTCAGATGCCACTCCTGGCCCGTCAGCTAAGCAAATCAGAGATCCCATTGCCTCCATTACTCCCTTACAATCAACTCAAGGGAACATAAACGCAGGGTGGATTTTCAATGAAGAATTGAGACCTATAAGGATGGAAGAGCTCCCTCCAAATGAGTTCTTTTTTGATAATAAGAGAAAAGTTGTGGTAAAAAGAGAATTCTATCAAGAAGAAGGATCAATGGCAAAGAAATTTAAGGTGTTGACCGATGGGAAAGATATGAAGAAGGAATAATTCATGATAGAAATAGCCGGAACATTAGGGGCGTATGCTACGACAAACCAAATTTCAGTCGGGGTTTTGAAAAATCAGCTGAAGCGAAAAAATCACCTCATCAAAACCTTAGAAGCTAAACTAGCCACAACAAAAGAAGCTACTAAAGACCAGGCAAACACAGGAATAAAACAAGAAAGGATGGCCGATAAAAAGGAAATTGAGTTGCTCAAAGCTAAGCTCAAACAAGCAGAGCTGGTAGCTCAGACCAGTCAAATACAGGTAGGCCAACAAAGAGACTTGATAGGGAAAATATAGGTTAGATTAGAGTTCACCGAAAGCCAAGTTATAAATATCGGGATATTCCAGTCCCAGGCTATGGAGATTCGGAGCAGGGTTTCTGCAGCCCAACGAAGTTTACTTGCCAAGGTAGAGACAATTCGGGACAATTGTCTGCTTATTGATCAAGTATTAGAAAACTTATCTGTCAGAGAGAGAGAAGCTGGAGTAGCTTGGGTCGCATTTAAAGAGGCTGTAATAGCTACAACAAACAGGGAATTGGGAAAAATTTCTAAGTTTTCCATTTTGGAACAAACCCGAGGTAATATTTTGTTGAAAGAATGGGAACGCAACATATCAAAAGGCAAATCGCAAGCCAAGAAGGTAAGGAAATATTGTGAAGAGGCTTTCAGTTCTATAGATGGAAATCTGTTAGGCATTGATAGTGAGAGTAATGTTGAGACGCTATGCCAAATGAATATGGTGAAACTCTCACTTGATATAAATGAGAAAGAAGAAAGAGATTCGGTCGAAGTCTCACAAGTAACTATGGCAGACATAGTTCAAATAGATAAATGGATTATTAAACCAAGTGTGCAATTGTATGCTATTGACACCCTAGACCGATAGATGGAAGAAAGGTTGCCGCAATTAGTCAGAGATTGTTACATTTTTTAGGCCAATTGTCAAGCGGAACCTTCAAGGTTGATATCTTGGCTAGTGGAAAAATGTGTCACTTGTACTGAGCATGCGAGAGGGCAGGCTTCTAGTACCAAATGAAGACATAGGGTAAAGAAATGAAACGATTTATCTCCTTCTCGTTGTAACTGAAAATCCTAGAACGATTGGGATTCCATCATATGTAAATTTGTATAAATATACACTAGAAGGAAGAAAAAGAGGCTAGACCTTTTTGGGTCGATTGTAATAGAGATTTTTTCCTCGAGAGTTAATACAAAGAAAATCTGAAGATTCTCGATTCCGTCACAACTGTGTTATGAGTTTCTTTCCTTGTATTTCATATCTAATTTCATTTCATATATGTATCTGATGAATGTTTCACTATAATTTAGTACAACCTCTACTATAGTGAATTAATTTTAGTTTTCTATATCGTTTACTATTTTTCCTCTGTACTGGCTATCAGTAGGTATAAGACCAGTGAACACTTTAGATTTCTATATATATATATTTTATGCTTCATCAAGTTATTTCTTTATCTTTTTCTTCCTCTGTTTACAAGTGAGATTCTCCCTTGATAGGAGCCTTACATGATAGACAACTTAATGTTTTTCTTACACCTCATACACATTTTTTAAAATATAACTCAGTTACGGGAAAGGGCCTTTGGTTTGCACCATGTTTTCACTACCAGAGCTATAAACTCTCCTTTATATGACCGAAATTGAGACAACATCTAAAAAGTATTGAGATTTTCTTATTATTCTGTTCCTCTATGACTGTCCCTATGATAAGACAACCTAATATTGAACCCGAACTATCAGATCAAACACATATTGCCTTGAATCTTTTTGATACTATTCTTAAAACAACCACTACCCGGGTCGAACTGGAATGTTCATGGGCAGCGATTGAAAGGGACATAAACATACATGAACAGTTGGAAGCTATACAACAACCTAGAAATCAACCCTAGCTTCCCTTGTCGAAGGTTGACATTTCTTCCTTCTCTACCCCTTACTCACTTTCGGATGCCTAGACACTGTACTTCTAAGCCTTAAGTACAGACTCTGGAACAACATAGAGAAAAATCAACACCTCGATTCTTTTCCGGTCCTTGTCAAGTCACATGATCAAGGATAAAGACTACACATGGGCCATTGTCCTTAGCCAAGTCACAAGGCCATAAAAAGATAATGTATGCCCCGCGCTGCCCAAAACATCAACAATCTCTCTCAGTGAGGTAGACATTCTGAATCATGCCAAGATTATCCCTAAAGTATTCAAACTTTTCCTTCGACAGAGCTTTGGTGAGTATGTCTACAATCTAATCGTCTATGGATATGTATTGGATCTTTATTAATCCCTTCTGTGTCATATCTCGGATGACGTCATGCAAGAATCTTTTGAAGCCACACTGCTTTATGACTTATGATACTGGCTACAATATACTCTATCTCTATTGTACTGAGTGCTACAAAAACCTGCTTTCTTGAAATCATAATTGATATCAAGTTGAAGTAGCACCCCAAGGTGCTCAATATGTCTACGAAACTCCTTGCCCAATTAGAATATGTACATCCTTGTAGATTCACTTCACCATTTGAGACATATCTGAAACCATATCCAACTATATCATGCAGGTACATCAACACATGCTTTGATACAACCGAATGGTAGTGTCTCGACTCTACCATAAATTGGATCAAGGTGCTCATTGCAAATCAAATATTAGACCTAGTGTTAATCAGGTACACCAAGGATCCAATCAACTTCATATACATCGTGGGATCCACCAAATATAAATATGAAGTAGAATCACTCAACTTCTTCAGATTTTTCTCCATAGATGTAACCATGGACTTGCAGTCCATCATATCGAATCTCATTAGTATCCCCTGATTGAGGAAGATCTCATATGATCTCCATCACACCTTTAATTCCAAGAAATAATACATCCAACCAAGATCCTCAACCTCAAACTTTGAGGCCAACTCCCTCTATCATTTAAGTAGGCTCTGTTGTCCAGTCTGCCTCACTGGCTACTCCCTCTATGACTGAGGAAAAATCCTTATCCCAGTCCTCCTGACTGGTTGTATCCTCTATCATTGTAGCAAGGTGTAATGAAACAAGTGGATCCTCCCAGGAGGTCTCACATCTCCTAGAATCCTTCGGCCTCTGAAGATTCTATTTGGCCTCCTCAACTCATGGAATCTGTCAGTCAGTCCTATAAGATTTCTCCCTCCCACTTGAATCTGAGGGGGGACTCCCTCTAAATGATCATCTCTCTCTGTGTGAAAATTGACTCTCTTTGAGAGTAGATTCAATCTGAGTCTGCATGATCCCTCTAAAACTTGACTCCCTCTGAGTCTGTAGAATCTCCAAAGTCATATTCTCCCTCTGCACCTGCTGAACTCTTCCAAAGTCTCATCTCTTATGAACTATCCTGGGAGGCTACTCCTCCCTATTGGATCCTAAGGGTTGACTCACTTTGAAATTTGGATCCCCCTGATATGGTACTTGGTGGGGCCACCTTCCTCACCACTGGTGGAGCCACCTGATCCTCCTAATAATTGTGACTCTATGTAACTTAAGACACTTTGAGGTTTTTTTCTCTCATGGGGAGTTGCATGCCTCTTTGCATCCTGCAAAGTCTCATGAAGCCATGCTGGCTTCTTCCTAGTCACGAAAAACTATCTGGGTAGATCCACTGGTTCTACTGGATCTCCTCATGATGGTATGAAGGATGAAAAAATGGACTAGAGGGATATATATGGTCATCATTCAGAGCCTCCTACTCCCCACAATCAATCTCCATATGAGATACTTTGAGTCCCACAAAAGTACCCTTCTTTCCAGAAGGTTCTAACTTCATCCTCTTCTCCTTAAGTACATGGATGTATATTGTCATGTATACAACTTCTTGTCTGGATAGTCTACTCCATGTCTCAAACCAGAGACCATCTAATATGTTTTTTATCGGACAAATCGGTAAATGCAGACACAAACTGATCTCCCTAGTTTCACCCTAAAACTAGAACAAAAAAAGATAGTATACTAAACTTTCCTTTGATTTTAGTTACCAAATAAGAAGACGATCCAAAACATACCTTTTAAATGTTGTAGACCTGACCTCGCCAATGTGATCCCAGCTCCGTCGTAAGGCTTATGGAGAAGTATCTACAAAGAAACATAAGCCAACGAAGACAAAAATAACAGAGTCTATTTGATATGAAACTATGTACATGATCAAGGAATCATACAATATGGACAAATAACGTTCATATAGGAAAGAAAAAGTATATCTGTATTGAAGAATGTGGAAGAAAGATACAACCAAATGCCTTGATGTTGTCAGGTTCCTTCCAATAGTTCCTTTCTTCCCACACACTTCTGCTCCACATATTCTGAGACTGTAGATTTGAAAGTCACTCACAATATATGTTGACAAAGAAAAGATCATATCCAACATAGGACAAAACACTCCAGACTCTTGGCTAGATTAATATCTCATTAGTTATTCTCAACAGTTATTCACAAAGCTCACCAAGCTCCAAAACAACTCAAAAAACTAGCTTTCCCCATGAGAACTTCTCTCCTTTTATAAGATGAGAAGGATAGGGTGAGGAGGTTAGTATGATCCCATGAGATCAGAGATGTGATTCATATCCAAATCGATCGGAGGCCAACTCACCCCCGAAGCTTCTATTCTAGAAGCATTGAGAAGATTCTCTTTTTCTTCGTACGAGTAATCGTCGCACCCTTAACACTGAGAAAACTGCGACCATGTTGCATGCCACTGTGGTGCATCTTGTGTCGATCCTATATCATCACAGCCTTAACACTGAGAAAGGTGCGACGATCCTTCTTTATAATTTTTTTACAAAGGAAAAGATAATTTTCATCTTTATGGGAAAATGTATCTTTATTCTTCTTTAGGAATTCAGGCCATTGATCCTTCTAAAGAAAAAGGATAGGTGTACATCATTAATGGTCATAGGGGTGATGAAAATAATGTGTAACAACAAGCCCTCCAAAGTATGAAGTTAGAACATAGTGATAGCTGAAATACTTTGTCGAGTGTGTGTTGGGAACAAGGAACATGTCCGTTGGAAATCTGCCAACAAACAAGGAAATATAGTACAATATTATATCATCACTGAGGTAGGCATTCACATACTTAGAATACAAATGAATCAAAGCATAAATGCCAACATGAAAATATCCATGTCAAGTAAGACAGGTCATGGCCACCAAACATACACTGTGGATCCATGCCAATATGAATCAAATATGAACATAGCCACCAAAAATACACTGTGGATCCATGCCAATATGACTTAAATATGAACATAGCCACCAAAAATACACTGTGGATCTATGTTTTAAAGACTCAAATTTGAACATAGCCATGAGACATACATTGTGGATCTATGCAATAGTACAATATGAATATACTCCAATGCAACCTGAATCTGTTAGAAAAGATTCAGGGTCTTCATCTCCACCACTCTATAGTACGAATCTAACCATGCAAATACATGTGTTGAATTCGAACATGGTAGAAACCAATTTATTACCAATTATTAGTGAATACCGTTAACAAGTGCGAGGGGAATCACCATTAATGTCAATGACTCCCAAGGTACACTAGTACAATCCAACGGGTGTGAATTTATGAGATGAAGTCGAACACTCGGCAGAATCTCCCGATCAGGGGTCAATAATGAAAAACCACTATTGAGAGTGAGGAAACCTGCCATTGAGGTATGCAAGTTCCACGTTACCAATTAGTTTCTAAGTCTAATTCCGGGATAATGATTTGAGGTCGACATGAAAAGACTCGTCACAGGAGGGCCTTAATGTATCCCCCATCAATGACACGAAACATGTAAAAGATTTGATGTAGATTAGAGTAACAAGTGATTCAGGACTGACTCACAGATGGCCGATGTAATAGAAGGCTTAAGGACTGTAGAAATGGCAGACACAAATAGAAGGCTTTCTGGGTTGAACTTCTCTTCGAACATATTGACGGCATGACAACTGTCTTGGAAACACTGACTCAACAACAAGGATCACAAACCAATTTGTAATCTTATAAAGGAGTATGATCAAGAGACAAGCATATTTTCCAACCTAGACATAAAGCGAGGGAAAGGATTTCATGTTCAAAAAGCGACTCTTCCATAGAATACATGTTTAGATACATTTATTTCCCAATTTTCCCCCACAATTCCTAGAGAGTACCTCTTTATTTTTACACAAGGTTGAGGAGGATAACACATGCTTGAACTGTAAGCTCATCCTTAGGATGAGTCCTTTGGAGTATGTTTAACAAACCCTAGGAAGGAGTGGTTCAGTCCCATATGGGCCTTTCAATATTTGTTTTACGAGTCCAAAGAAAGCAAACTTAGTGGTCTTTTCATATTTATGGAGTTTGAAAAGAACTTAAAGAGGAATCCACAACTTCTTCTAATCATGCTTGATTAGAGTGTTCCTTTTTTGTAAAGTAGTCTGATGAGACCGAAAAAGAGATAAACTACCACTCAACAAACGTGCTTTCTAATTCACTTTAATGATCGTGAAAGACAACAAGATCACTCGACAATGTTTTCATATTTAGAGAGTCTGAAAAGAGATTAAAGAGAACTCCAGGGGGTTCCTTTTTCATATAACCTTTATGATTCCAAAAAATTGATATATCGTATACTTGGTTACATTCTCAGGTATTTACGAGCATGCGAAAGAACAAAGACTAAGCTCGAGATTGTTTTAATTTTTACTCAAGCTTAAAAAAAAAAAAAAAACTATGCTTGGGATAGATTTTATTTTTGCACAAGATTAAAACTAAACAAAACCATGCTTGGACCTGGTTTCTTTTTTACACAAGCTTGAACTAGAGGAAACTATGCTTGATGTAGGTGGTTTCATTTTTACACAAGCTTGAACCAGAGGAAATTATCCTTGAAGTAGGTGGTTTCATTTTTAAACAAGCTTGAACCAAATAAAACTATGCTTGCAACTTCCCAACGCACTATCCAGGGATGGTTGGTACTTTGCCCCCAACTAAATAAGCTAGTGGCTTAGCTTCAACATGAAGTCCAAAGGCTGTAAGAATGCCTCCCCAAGCTTCATTTCACCCAACAACACAAGAGGATGAAATGAAGCTTCAAATACTATACATAACGAAGTACTTGACTCAATCGAAGAGGGGGGGAAATCTATTTAATTTTTGAACGAGATTTCCATAGAGAAGAAAAACTATGATCGAGAATCCAGGTTCAATCCCCAGACCTCTGTGCCATTTTTTAACGATATTGACACAGAAACATGAACTATGCTCGAGATGGGCTATTTTATGTTTTAAGGAGCTTGACACAAGAGAAGAACTATGCTCGTAACCTTTGTTTAATTTTTTAAAGAGGTTTCCATAGAGACATAAAAACTATCCTCATAAGATCTATTTCACTTTTTAACAAGGTTTCCATAGAGACACAAAAATATCCTCGCAGCTGGTTTCAGTTTTTAACGAGCTTGAAATTAGAAAACCATGCTTAAAAAATCCTCTTCTTGATCATGGCTTCCAAGAGGAGTATGCTCTAGAAAGACACCATGTCAAAGGACAAAACTCGGTCATGGCTTCTAAGAGATATTCATTCGATGGAAGAAACACACTCTGGAAGGAACACATGTTGAGGTTCGCGATAGGGGTAAGGATATCAGGATCTAAAATCCATATCAAAGAGATCACCATGTCAACTATCAGATCTAGGTCATAAGAGATTAAGCATACAATGAGAGGATCATTTTCATTGGCAACAAAAGGCATGGGAGACAATGCCACATAATTGACTTGTGGCAGGGGTGATACCGTCGACATATAATAATCGTTCACAGAGGTCGTTGGGTTGGTGTTGGCACAGGGGCAGACCCAAGGTTCAATGCTCAAGAGCACACCAACAAAACCCTAACTACCATCCCTTTCGGAAACACCTACGAAGCAGATGGAGTCTCACCCGAGGTAGAGGCAGGGGTGGTTGCAGCACTCAGATGTCTGCAACCTTAGTTGGGACACCGATCAGTGATTATATATTTTACAGGGCACTTAGCATAGATCTTTCATCAATATTTAAACCTCATTATACTTCGCAAACAACACAGATCTTTGCAGTGAATACTCGTATTAAAGATGGTTAAGTATTTAGCCACATAAATATATATTATATTCATTAGATCAAGCACTAAGCGATTTATATATCAGATCTAACATTCATTCGTATCTCATAAGCACAAAGCATAACTAGATCTATCTAAACACATCAAGGAATTTAGCATCAGATCAAAGCACATAGCACAACACACAAAGTTACCATGGTTCAGCCCCACCCTAGGGCTATGCCCACAAAGTATTCTTCTTTATTATCTCGGTCAAGCAGTTACAACACATAGCTCAAGTAATCCTTACTTCGCACAGGACATAAGATCTACACAGCTCGCTAGATCCTTCTTCCTTGCACCTCAGCACTAAACTACAACAACTTGCACTGAGCTCTACAAGCTTCTTACAATCATGCACATATCACTTACAATATGCATCATATCACACAGATCCAGTTACTAGCACTAAGCCATTAACTATACATCACATAGATGTACTATTACTACTACTACCTAAGTATCTATTTATAGATTACAAAAATGGGCCTAAGCGTGGGTAAACCCACGGGCCAACATCCTTTTCCCGTTACATTAACCCAAAACCCTAAAAGGTCCCCAAAAGTGGGCCGAGATCACGTGATCTCTGCTTCGCCTGGTGCTCCCTCTTTGATAGGTTTTCAAAGTCCAAAAAAGGTCAAATATGACCAAGTGTTCCTCAAAACTTAGTCGAGGGCCAACAGGCCCCCAACACTCACCTGTGACTCGTCCCGAGTTACTCTGGTCTGATCAACTCTGCTTCGAATGTCTCGAGCTTTGCCCGAGTTACTTCGACCTGCTGCAATGCGACAACCTCTTGCTCGATGAACTCCTGGATCACTGCGTCATTTACTGGCCCTTCCATGCGTTGTTCTACAGTGATAACAATCTGTTGAAGCTCGATTGCTTGGCTCTCAACTTCAATGAATAGTTGGCATGATTTCTCCTAGAGGGGTTGAAGTCGTTGAGAGACTTCCATCACTTTACTTTGCAACATGTGTACCTATTTTTGGGCGGTGCGTTTTTCTGGAAATCACTTCATTTTTTCAACTGGGGTCAAGGCCTTCAGCTGTGCCTGTAGCGTATCTGCATGCTTCTTGGCATCTTGGAGCTGTGTTTCCAATGTTTGCAATTCAGGGTTCTTTGTGAGGTTCTCATAAGTCTGGGCACTTCTAGCGCTCAACTGCTTACATTCCAAAGCCAAGTTTTTTAACCGATCAACTATGCTACAGGAAATTGCCTCCCTTAGATATCTTACTTCTTGGGGAGTCTCAGGTACGGTACAAAATTCTAGATCTGCGATGCACTGCTGAAGTTGCTGGATTACTTCTTCAATTTGTGTCACCTGCTGAGGAACACGTTCTTCAATCTTCATTTCAATGACTGTCATAGAGCGAAGTGCTTTGTGAACTTGTTCCTGCACGCCCAATTTCTATGCTAGTAATTGGTCCTTGCTCTGCTGTAACTGTGCTTTCTCCTCCTCCCACTTCTCTTGTAAGGCAAGTTGTTCCTATTCTAACTTCCTCTGTTGTTCTATAAGTGCGCTCTGTACTTGTGCCAAATCCTAGGTGGCTTGTGTTGTGTATTCGTGAGCTCGTCGAAGGCGCACTTTGACTTTCTCGACGATCTGGTGTAATTGAGTGGGCTCATCACTTATTCTTGTTGTTCTCATCGTCAAAGGTGTAGTAGAAATAGATTTTCTAGGTTGGAGTGCCTACTGCACTTCTTGAAGTTCACCCTTGAGTCGGCTAAATATCTCCTCCTGCTTCGCTTCTTGCCTTTCTGCGATCTCTAGTGAGGCATCATTCAACGCGGAGATCAAGAAGTCGAAGTCATCCTGCGTGAGGGTAGTCTTAAACGTAGTCTGAGTGGCCTTAATTTTCTTCTGGGATGAGGGCTTTGGTGGGGTGATCTTCCTTTTCTTAGAGGGCTCCTCCTCCTCTCTAGGCAGAGTAACCTCGCCTTTGTTTTTCTTAACCTCCGTGCCACCTAGTTCTTCACCATCACCTCCCTACGTAGGTGAGAACGAATTAGTCTTCGTGGATGTGCTATGGATGTCTTGAAATTCATCATTCTTCTTAGTCTTGCTTGGTCCAGGTGTATCTAGTATAGCTTTAGGGCTGTCCACGTCGGATATTTTTGCAGGGTCCACTGGAACAAGGAGGTTCACTGACCATTCCTTGGTAATCTGCTCCAAGTCTTCGTCTGTCATCTTGTAGTACAACTAGAGTTGTTGTTTGTGCTCATCAGCGCATGCTATGATATAGGTGAAGTGGTGGACGGTGCTAAATTTGATCAAAGGTCGAAACCTATGAAGTGTGTTCGATGTGAGGCACAATGTAGACTGGATGGCATTCTTCACTTGGTTGTAATAAGCATGGAAGATGACAATGGACTGCCACTGCTTGTTCATGTCGTTGGAGTACCACAACGTAAAAAACTTCGCGGCCAGTGGTTTGAAGGGTTCGATCTTCGGAAAAGTGGCATCTTCTGGTAGCTCCCAGGCGATGAAAGCGATGAGTATGAGAAACCAACTAAAGTGGAACTCATACCCCTGGTCTTGCACTTCCCTACAGTCAAGATCCAACTGATTTACTAGGTACTTCACCCAGTTCATTTTTAGTCCCTCCGCACACTTACCTGCAAGGTCAACTACAAATCCAATCACCTGTGTGGGTTGTTTCTTACAGACTAACTTTCCTATGATCATTTGGAAACCAAGGCGCACTGCTACATTCTTGATGGAGGCTACCTTGTAGCCTCGCATGCCCTTATCTACATCATCGTATGTGTCTTTTATTCGCTGGGTGAGAGCACGATCTTTGGTCTTTCCAGGGTAAAACTCCTATGGGTCAGGGCCATGCATGCTTAACCCTGTGATCTGATTGATCAAAATCATATCCACCGTGATGCGGTGATCCAACCATAGGTATCCTCTGTGGTAGTAGGACAACAACAATCTGACTCATGCATTTACTTCCTAATGCCTCCTGAAATGAGGAATCTTCATTACATTGAGGAGGGTCAACTGCACGAGGTTATGGGTCCATTGTTGAGGTACAATCTTCAGGTTCCTCCCTTTTGTGATAGTTAGGTACTTGTGAGAGGCTAGCATACTGTAAACCTTGCGATCTCCAAGGTTAAAATCACTGAATTTCAGCACAGTGAGCTTATCCTAGTCAGCACGAACTACGTGCACTCCTTTTGGGAGGTACGCAGTGACCAAAGCATAGTCGAAGTCTCTGGGTATAGTGTCTCGATTCACTGTGCCGCTTAGTGGTGGGATATATCTAGGCAAGATACTTGGGATCATCTTCATAGTGGCGAAGTTGTTTCCGATCTTAGATCGTCTTTCTGAAGGCGGTCGGGATGGTCCTTCTCAAGCAGTGGAGGGGGAAGATGGAAATGCTCTAGAGGACAATGCCTATACATCTATAGAAACTCCTCACTCAGACATGACTCTCTCAGTCATTAAGTTGATTATAACTTCTTCAATTATTTTCTCAACAACGCTGAGCTCATCCGACATACAAGCTTGGGTCAGCTAGCTCGGGTGTGAAAGGAATTCAGGGACTGCAACGAATAGTATGGAAACAAGGTAATGATCTCAGGGTGAGTTAATCTCAGGTTTTGTGCTCAAATTCTCATTTAGAAAAAAGTATTCTCGGTGCATGGCGCGATGGACTAAGTAGGGAAACTTAGCAACGGTCTGCTTGCAACGGGTATGATCCTTCATTAATTCCTGTTCGATCCGTTATGGTTCTTTTCAATGGTTGGATGACAAAAATCTATTACTTTTCTACCCGTTCGGAGCGGAAGTCGAACGTATATATCGTCTCGAACGATTATATTGCTTCGTCATGGCGAAGTACTCTATGTCATTCTTCTGATATCTTGGCGAAGCTCCAATTCTGCAATGTTTCTTTAATTGAAGTATCCTCTAGAACTTCGTGTGACCTTACAGTATTATCCTTTTTCTTTCTTAAATTTATAGCCTTCTTCCCAGTGAGCATCATCTCATTAATGCTTTTACCATTTTGGTGCTTATCCTCTGTGGTCTTAGTTGCTTCGTGCTGGTGAAATTCTTTTCTAAGGTTCCTGGGTAATACTTCTTCTTTATCGAAAATAGGTAACTCAATCTTCTGTGGATCCTCTAGCATTCTCTTAACCTCGACATCAGGGTTGCTAGGATTAAATATCTATGATCGACTCTTCTGTTCTTCAATTAAGTGTGCGATCCTTCTAGTCATAAAGTCTTTTAACTCTTGCTTCTTCTGTTCCAAAACTTCTTCTTCCTCTTTTCATCTGGCTTGTTCTCTATCAATCCAGGGTTTTTCTATGAGCATGGTAAACGGGGCGTTGTCTTCCACAAATTTAATAATCTCAAAGTCTTCCTCTGTCGAAGTTCATTGACAGTCATAGGTATCTGGGTGAGCCTTCCACATAGGTTTACTAGCTTTCCTCTGAATAAACTTGTTCCTCCTAGGGAAGGGATCATGGAAGGCTCTCCTATAGCTTCCCAAGTTCTTTTTGGCATAATGTTCACTTGTGTTTCTTCATCAAGAATAGAGTCAATGTTGAAGTCCCCTATTATTTCTTTGACTTGCTCCTTGTCTTTGAAGATCTCTGGTAATCGGAAATCTTTATGTTCCTTCAGGGTTTCTTTTATCCATATTAATATTTTCTCTGATTCTTGCTAGGTTTCTTCTATAATCTTAGTTTCTTGGTCTCCTTTAAGGCTTGCTTTCTCCATATTCAACTTTTCAAGTCTAGCAATCATTCTAGGGAAATCTGGTACTTCATGGTCCATAGCCTTACAATAGAGTCAACTAGGTTTTCTCCCAGGGCATTCCTTAGCAAGATGTCCCAGTCTTCTGCAGCTATAACAAAGAGTTAATCCTCTCTTTCTCTTAAATGATCCCCAACTTCTTCTGTACTGCGCGCTAGGATCATGGTAACTAGCCTGCAAAAAATTCTTTCTAGGATCCTGCATCCACTTGTTAGTCCATACATTCTTTCTATGCATAGGTATAACATATCTATCATTATACTTGTGAGATCTATTTATATCAAACTTTCTTTCATCTATTAATGCCCTAGTTTTCAAGCTAGGACAAAATCTATCAAACATACCTAGATCCATGCTCTAGAAACAAAACATTTTACTTATCTTACTTCTATAGAGCACAAAGCTTTCAAATCTAATAAATTTTGACTATTATTACCTTTATTAGAGCACAGGGCTTACAGATCTTACCTCTTTTCTGCAGATCTGACTTCTTTCTTTCAGAAATTTCCACTTTTACTTTTTTTAGAGCACATAACATTTAGATCTCGCTTCTTTTCTTCAAATATGATCTTCCTTTCTTCAGATCTGACCTTAGTCCTAGCATAAATCTTCATAGGTCGAGTAAAAAGATGCACACTAGGGTAACAGATCTACTCACATAGCTTCCTTTTGCACAAATTTTCTTCTTCCTCAGTTCCCAACAATCACAGTTTCAGTCCCGGCAATGGAACCATTTGTTGGCACAGGGGCAGACCCAGGGTTCAACACTCAAGAGAGCACCAACAAAACCCTAACTACCATACCTTTCAGCAACACCTGCGAAGTAGATTAAGTCTCACCCGAGGTAGAGGTAAGGGTGGTTGTAGGACTCAGATGTCTGCAACCTTAGTTGGGACAACGATCTGTGATTATATCTTTTACAGGACAATTAGAATAGATATTTCATCAATATTTAACCCTTATTATACTTCACAGAAAACACAGAGCTTCACAGTGAATACTCAGATTAAATATGGTTCAGTTCTTAGCCACAAAAATATATATTAGATTCAATAGATCAATCACTAAGCGATTTATATATCAGATCTAACATTCATTCGTATTGCATAAGCACAAAGCATAATTAGATCTATCTAAACACATCAAGGCATTTAGCATTAGATTGAATCACATAGCACAACACACAAAGTTACCGTGGTTCACCCCCACCTTGGGGCTACGTCCACAAAGTCTTCTTCTTTATTATCTCGGTCAAGCAGTTACATCACAGAGATCCAATAATCCTTACTTCGCACAGGACAAAAGATCTGCATAGCTCGCTCGATCCTTCTTCCTTGCACCTCAACACTAAACTACAACAACTTGCACTGAGCTCTGCAAGCTTCTTACAATCATGCACAGAGCACTTACAATATGCATCAGATCACACAAATCCAATTACTAGCACTAAACCATCAACTATACATCACATAGATGTACTACTACTACTACTACCTACGTATCTATTTATAGATTACAAAAATGGGCCTAAGCATGGGTAAACCCACATGTCGACATCCTTTTCTCGTTACATTAACCCAAAACCCTAAAAGGTCCCCAAAAGTGGGCCGAGATCCCATGATTTCTGCTTCGCCTGGTGCTCCCTCTTTGACAGGCTATCGAAGTCCAAAAACGGTCAAATATGACCAAGTGTTCCTCAAAACATGGTCAAGGGCCAACATTTGGTAATCAATTTAGGACCCACAAATGAAAGTTAATCAATAGTCACAATTATTCCATCGTGAGGGAAAAATATCATATGAAAAAGAGTGGACACGATATCTTTCATGGAATATACATAATCTCTCCCAAGGAGTAAATCGAAATCCAAGGGGTCTTGGATTACCAAAACATCAATAAAGACAATTTTCCCTCCCAAAGTTACGGGGAACTGAGGAAGGGTCCCTAAAGGTTGAATAGTTCTTTTGTTAAAAGATAACAAATTCTAGGTAACCGACACAAGTTGAGGACAACCCGAAGCTTGCCAAGCAATAGAGGAAAAAATACTAACAAACACACCTTCGGCTATCAATGTCTAAGGAACGTCTCGACCAAAAAAATGTATTGTAATCTTGAAAGGAATGTGAGAGGGGAGACGAGGTCCATTTAGCACACCCCAATAAAAAGGGATGGCCTCATTACTTAGAGGGGGTTCTATGGGAGAAGGAGGAGTTCCCCCTAGCACGATAGATTCTGTATCAATGAGAAAAACATGGGAAATATCAGGTTTAATCTCTAGCAGGAGAGTAGGATTGACCGATGATGGGATTATATCGACCACTTGGGTTGCATTCTCCAAGGGGAGAATGGGATCGATGGATGGAAATAGATCAACCGCTTGGGTTTCACTCTCTAACAGGAGAGTGGGATCGACCGAGGATGGGATCATATTGACCACTTTGTCAACTGGTTCAACTAAGGACATGACCAGATTGACTACCTAATCAACTAGACCGACCGACAAAGGGACTAGATTGATCATTCCATCAATTATAGGTGGGTTGAGAGTAAGCCTATGGAAAGAAGTTGGAAGTTGAGGTTGGGAAACATTCATGTCTTCCAGTAATTTCGAGGCTTCGTCCATATGAGGGAAAAGGTGAGTTTGATTATTCCCCCCGCATAACCTACATGGGAACTTGACTCTACTTTTCTTCTTCCCAATGGTATCATGACTAGTTGATGGGAGGTCGTCAACATGTTGTTCAGAGGTTGATGACATGGGTTGGGGAGGGTGTGTAGACCATGCTTCTATAACCTTGGATATACCAGGGTAGTCCTTAAGAATATGGATACCTTTATAAATCTTGCAAGGGTACTTGGGCTTACGGGTTGTTTGGGTGATCTTGGCATCATCACCACTCCCAACACGATTATTAGTAACTGGTTGTTTTCCAACATGTCTAGAAGTGGTTGGAAGTTTGGACCCTTGCTTATTTTTATTCTTCTTAATATTCCTTTTCTTCTTCTTCTTATCTGCTGGGTTACTCGCTTCAAAGATTTCACTCAGGGAAGAAGATGAAATTGAAGAAGACCTTGCAAGTGAAGAAGGAGATGAAGATCTTAATGGTGAAGAAGGTGAAGGATCAAAATGTGGTTTATGTTCTTATGGGGAAGCGATTACAACCGAAGCAGTCACTACATTTAGGATTACCGAACTGGAAAAAAACCATACCGGTAATCCAATTGTGAGACTTGGAAGGCTCAAAGTAGCGATGTAAGGAGGACCAACGTTTCCGTAAGAAGGAAAACAAAAGGTTCCCCTCGAGTAGGGGTTCCTTCATCGGTCATGTTGGGTATGGATGTCATAAATATGGATCCAACCTAAGGCCTGTAAGATAAAACAAACATCACACGCTAAAAATCTAGGAAGCAAACAAACTAACAAAACCTTCTCACAATGAACACACTAGTTGGTGACAAAATCCAACGTCGCAGGAACAATGTAAGAAGGGGATAAGACAGAGTGGGTGGAAAAGTTACATTGATGACCTACTTAATAGACTTACGCCTTGGTGCAAGATTCCATACAATAAACATGGATTTACCCTCCAAGGATCCCGAGTGAATTTGGCCAACGTCAATTCCAGGTACAACGAAGACTTCCCCTTCACCGTCACCTCATGTATTACACTAAATATAAAGGCCACTAAGGTTACCAAATACAACAATGATGCCTGGGGAAACAATCGACAGTATGATATATGCGCAAGGGAAGGGTAACTGATCCTAAAATCGACTTGAGAAGGCCCACACAAGGTTGTTTTCTCAAGTGACCCCAATAATATGTGAAACCACTACACTAGGACCAACAATGTAGGGTTAGTAACTCTGTTGGCCTTAATGCGACCTCATGTTTGACTCTTGTGTGAGAAGGGCTTCCCAGGAAAAAATGTAATAAGTGGATTTACCGCTCCCTAGCACGAGATTCTATGTTTGTTTGATAGCTTTGGAAAGTTATCCTTTCAACCTATTCCAAATCCCTACACCCTAAGCTAATGTAGGTTTTCTACCAAAAAAAATAAAATGTCTAATCAATTTTTATAAGCGCTTTATTTTAAGGTTGTTGTTTACTCAAGGGTGTGAAAGTGAAATGTATGATCTTTTAGACTCGACTCCAAAAGAATGCAAAATAATGAGATGGAAATCTTTTTCTTTTCAATGAAGCCTACTTATGAGATGGAGAAGAGGTTCAATTTTTTTTGAACAAATAACACCCAATTCCCAAATGCCTAAATGTCATATTTCTTTCGTTAAAGATGCAAAAAGAAATGAAAATTTGCTACACAAATGAAAAATCATCCCCCAACCAATGCAAATCAAGAATTAACATTTTTATTTCGAAAAGGAAACTAAAAGAGATAGAAAATCATTTCGAAAAAAAAACAACCCAAACTAATTTTCTCTTTTAACACGAACTATTCAATAAAAGAAAAAGAAGTTCTTTCACTAAATAATTCTAAAGAAAAATAATGATTTGTAACTGAAAGACACTCAAAGCAAGAGATCAAATCTTAAAAAAAAAAAAGCTAAAACAAAGCAAATATGGCTAAAAGAAGATGCAAATATTGTCAAGCAAATTGTAATCAGACTATAATCAAACCCAAAAATTCACCCCAAAACCATATCTAAGATATGGGCTAGAAAAAACCATCAATTTTTTTTTCACACAATCATCGCAGGCTACAAGCCTAACATAATGCGATGATTATGGATCGATGCAGGCCAAAGAATAGTACAATGCGACGATGTCGCACTGTGTCTCAAAGTAGGGTGCATCGAACACCTAAAAAATGGAAAAATTTTAAAAGCATGAAGGTTTTTTTTGTGAATTAAATAGACAGTGAGTTAGAGTGGATCTCCTAGTAACTCAAAAAAAAACCCAAGAAATCAAAGAAAGAAAGAAATACTACTAGGAAAGCAAAAATACGTTCCGTCGTATGGTCACCAATTTTGTTATGGGACAAATCAGTAAGTGCAGACACAAACTGATCTCCCTAGTTTCACCCCAAAACTAGAACAAAAAAAGACAGTATACTAAACTTTCCTTAGATTTCAGTTACCATATAAGAAGAGGATCTAAAACATACCTTTTAAATGTTGTAGACCTGACCTCGCCAATGTGATCCCAGCTCCATCGTAAGGCTTATGGAGAAGTATCTGCAAAGAAACAAAAGCCAACGAAGATAAGAATAACATAGTCTATTCGATATGAAACTATGTACGTGATCAAGGAATCTTACAATATGGACAAATAACATTCATATAGGAAAGAAAAAGTATATATGTATTAAAGAATGTGGAAGAAAGATACAACCAGATTGCTTGATGTTGTCAGGTTCCTTCCAACAGTTCCTTGCTTCCCACACACTTCTTCTCCATGGATTTTGAGACTATAGATTTGAAAGTCACTCACAATCTATCTTGACAAAGAAAATATCATAGCCAACATAGGACCAAACACTCCAAAATCTTGGTTAGACTAATATCTCATTAGTTATTCTCAACAGTTCTTCACAAAGCTCACCAAGCTCCAAAACAACTCAAAAAACTACCTTTCCCCATGAGAAATCCTCTCCTTTTATAAGCTGAAAAGGATAGGCTGGGGAGGTTAGGATGATCCCATGAGATCAAGGATGTGACTCAGATCCAAAATGATCAAAGGCCAACTCACCCTCGAATCTTTTGTTCTAGAAGCATCGAGAAGATTCTCTTTTTCTTCGTATGGGAAATTGTCGCACCCTTAACACTAATAAAACTACGACAATCTCACATGCCACTATGGTGTAGCCTGTGTCGATCCTATATCGTCGCACCCTTAACACTAAGCAAGGTACGACGATCCTTTTTTATAATTTTTTTACAAAGGAAAAGATAATTTTCATCTTTCTGGGAAAATGTATCTTCATTCTTCTTCAAGGATTCATGACATTGATCCTTCTAAAGGCAAAGGATAGGTGTACATCATTAATGGTCATAGGGGTGATGAAAATAATGTGTAACAATGTTTCCTTCTGCAACCGTCACTATAGCTCCCTCTCAGAGCTATCATCTGTGACCTTCCCAGAACAAGAACAAGAACAAGGATAAGAACAAAAAACAGGGACAACACATTTCTAGTGTTGTTACCAATTATTTCTCCATGGTAACCTACCTGGAACAAGGACAAGAACATAAAACATTTCCATGGTATCCTTCAATGGTATTTACAAAGTAACTTTTCTGAGATGAAAACAAGAACATAAAAAAATCAAGGACATATTTATGGTTAGGGATAGAGAAGGACATATCTTCAAAAGAAATATTATTTTCGTAGTTCATCTTCCAGCTCATCGAGCTTAGATCCTTTTGTCTTTTTTTGTGGTGGATTTTCATCAACATAGGTTTTTGATGCATGCTAACTTCCCTTCCTTTTCATATGAGGACATTAAGTGACAAAGTGACCAAAATTATTACAATTAAAGCACCTAATCTTTGAAAGCTCCTTGTTTTTATGTCTTCGGATTGGAGCTGATTCTTTACTTGTATTTTTCGTTCTAAAATTTGTTCTTACTTTCTCTTTTATTATATGGGATATAAGTGCTTGAGTTCCTTCATCCTAGGGTTTATGCAATATGTGCATGGACAATACACAAGCCTCTTCTTGGACACAATCAGTCCATAATCGATCAAACTTGGGAAACTCCTTTCATCCACAAATACTTTGAACAAATGACTCCCATGAGGAAGGAAACACATTAAGAGTTAATGTAGCAAGATCAACATCATCAAACTTCTCTCCAATGGTTGAATTTGATCTCTCAATTGGGAGACCTTCATAAAGTAAGTAGCAATTGAATATTCCTTGCTCATCATGATGCAATGGAGTTGATTTCTCGAGGCTAGCTTCCTACTTGTGTTCTTACTTTCAAATAATCCCACCAAGGAATAAAACATATCTTTGGCATTTTTCAACTTAGAAATGTGTGGAATTAAATGATCTCTTACATAATCTATCAATATTCTTTTAGTCTTTGCTTCATTCCTTTTATGTTTGGATTTCTCTTCATCACTCTCTGGTTCAGATATCTTTTCTTTTACATATTTTTGAATCTCATTTTCATCTAAGACAAAGAGTATCCTGGCCTTCCAGGATCCAAAGTTTGTAGCACCATCCAACCTGTATTATATCTTGAGACTGGTCACCATATTGACTTTGAGCAAAAATTCAACCTTTGACCAAAAGTCAACCTTGACTAGAAAGCCAACCTTTGACTTTTGACCAAGAATTCAACCTTGACGTTTTGGCAAGCTGAGAGTACCAGTAGGTCCGCTAGGTTAGGGTGAGTTTCTATATGCCAAAATTTGGCCCAACTTTATCCAATAAGTTTCTCAATGAGCTTTACAAAGGTTCAGGTTAGTGCAATGGTGATTAAATATGCAGTGGCAATATTTCAACATAACTTTGATCCCATGTTGATTTTTCTAATTCTCATATCTTGATAGTTATTACCTTATGATTTCAAAAAAAGACTCACTTTCATACCACAATTATCATAGAATAACTATACATTGAAAATATCAACTATAACAATGCAACATAAATAACAAGATATAGAAATATTAACCATGCACAGTAGACACAAGAACACACAAGTTTATTCTGGGAAACCCAATCTTGGTAGAAAACCCAACAACCTTTCTTTGAAGAATCAATTCAAGAGTTTACAAGTTTATTTATAGAAGAAATAGACCAAGAGATAATGCAAAGTCACCTCCCAAACCTAGAGCAACTCTCCAAGAGGTAGCGCACTAGATAGTACCAAGAAACCTCAGTTCCAACGCCTTCTATACTTGTCTCATACTAGCGCCTTTGTTTCCTTGAGTGGGAGAGATGAGTGCATGTGTACAAATGATAAGGAATCACCTTTATTTATATTGGTTCAATCACTTTAGTGGGGTCGACTTCTCTTCCTAGATATCTATTTTTCTTTTATTTTTTTCCAGTGGGGCCAACTTCTCTTATAGGGTCTTCAATTTCACTTTATTATTTTCCTGTGGGGATGACTTCTCTTCTATGGTCTTATGTTTCATCGTGGGTCTTCTTCAATGATGTAGAAGGATCTTCTTTTATTTCTTTGTGTAGAATGACTTCCCAAAGTTTCAAAACTTCAACACATAGTAGGCTAGCCACTATGGGAGAAAAGTGATAGCCCAAGGATGCTAAGAACTACTCTAGATATTGTGATGTATGTCAGAGAACTGAAAAACCTTCCAAGGGAGATGATATTCACTTGCACCTGATTGTTTCATTACAACCATTTGAGAAATAGGTGGTCAATTTCATAGGGCCTATCAACCCACCTACCAAACATTTAGGCATGTGCTACATTATCACTATAATTTATTACCTTACCCTATGGAAAAAGGTCATTCCAATAGAGAATTGCACCACTAATACGACTGCTAGATTCATATTTGAAAATATCATCTCCAAGTTTGGATATCCAAGAATCTTAACAATGGATAAAAGGTGACACTTTATGAGCTCCACAATCAATACTATAACCCAAGAGTTCATGGTACCTACATAATTTATAATACTCACCATATTCATTTCCCAAGCCATTAGAATGTTAGAATAAGAGTCCATTTAGAACCACATGATAGAACTCATTGAACTAGAAGAGGACCTCTTCCTGGTGTAGTACGTTTAGATAGTTGAGAGCGTGCAATAAAATACATGGAACAATCTTCATATCAAGAAAAAATATTTTGAAAAAGGTGATTTGGTACTACCTATAATGACAGATATTTCAAACATCCAAATAAATTGAAGATGCATGGGATAAGATCTTTTCTGGTCACTAACATCTAGGATTTTGGAGTTGTTCAACTAGTGCATCTAGACATAACACTTTGGGAGGGATGTGTAAATGGCGTTCGCCTGAAACCCTTAATTGGGCCTCCATCAGGTTAAGTTGCACCACTCCTATCAAAGGATTATTATATATTGTTGTTACCTATGTTTGTAACTTAGTTGAGTCAATAAATCTCAACCCTATAAACGAGCCGGCCAACTCAATCTATCATGCTGAATAAGACTTAACCAAGTGGTTGGGAGAGTCTTTAGTAAGTATAGTTAGTAGTTTGTATCCATAAGTGAAATTTAAACTTAGTTTTTTTTTTTTTTAATTCTAGCAACACCTTTCTGTTTAAGGGGGAAACTTTCTATAAAGTTGTTAAAAGTTGGTAATATTTCAAGGTGAAGTAAGTAGAGATGAATTATTATTTTGTAGTAATAAGACCAAAGTTACGTGATCATGTCCATAATTATGTTACATTGGTTTATAGTAAGTGAATTTACCCAAGAGTTAGAATCACCAATGAGAGGTGATAGAGGTTAAACAAGTAAGTTGTAGGATTGATTCAAAGATATGCACAACGTCATAAAAGGATTTTCTTAAGTTGTGGTGAAAATATAGTAATAAATGAACTCCATAAAGGTCACATGGCTAAGAAATGGTGATTGAACACATTTATTCGATGCATTTATCCTATAAAACCATAACTCCACCAACTTTTCAATTATTCTACAATTCGAGAAGTGAGTAGTGGATAAATGTTTGAATTATAGAAAGAAGACACCATTGCCTATGTTTGACTCCAAAGACCAACAAGAAAATATCCAATGGATAATTTAGGGTCCATAAGGGGGAATGTATTGCATCAATAAAATATATACTTGTTTGGATGGCATATTGAATACTTACATGGTGGTTTATGAGAAAACAAAAGAAGGTCGAGTGAAACCTTCACACACTTTCGACTATAGAGGCTTGTGCGGAAGGTAGGAGCCTCAAATGCTTTCAATTCTTCTTAAATGATTTTATCAAAGACATCAATAAATCACATGCAAAAACACTAGATTTCAACTACAACAACTTTTTACTAGCCTTTTTTTATGTTCAACTGGGAATCATTGAAAGTCTATGAGCTACTTCAACTTGAAAGGGGCCTAATTTCAACAACCTATAAGCCATGGAAGGAAAGGAAGGGATTAAAAAACTTAGTATTCGATGATAGATCATTCATTGAATGCATAATAGGATAGTGGAGGTTGCACAATATTAGTTCAAGTTCCCCACCCATATCATTAACCATTATCAGAAATGGTTAAAGTTTGAAGCAACACAGGATAACAATTATGTTAATACCATCATTGAACGTAGGCATAGAATTGAAGTGAATCCCCTACCCTTCATCCTCATTGTGATGAATATTAGAGAAGAGGTGGAAAGTTGGCTAGGAGTCACCACCAACACAACAAAACAAGGGAGTTTCTTTCTTTTTACCAAGAAGAAATTGTGGGAAACTAATGAGGAATTTGATAGAGTTCCTATCTTATATCATGATATGATATCCTTGTAGCTAGTACCCACTTGGGAAAATAAGAGAAAGTATGTCGAGATGAGACCACCATGATCACCACTAAGTTCAATCATGGAGAAGGGAAAAACTTATAGGATTGTTAGCACAATCAACCCACTCTTTCCCATGTCTTAGATAGTCACAACAGTTAGAGAGTCATGAACTAGTGAAGAGGTATGATAAGGGGTTACAAAACTAGTGTATATTTTAACCCAAACTACATTGAAGAAGCCTCATACCCACTCACCCCAGGATATGAGCCAAGCCATCCAATTATAGATGCATAGGAGATAGATTTGTAAATAAAATACATTTATGTAGAGAATCCATAGATAGGATGAAGTTTTCCACTACAACTGTAACTAGTATGATATGGAAACAAACCAATTGTTCCATTATTAACTAATTTTTTGCATGTCAAGAAATAAGTCACTCCATACAATGAGGAGCCCAATTCTTTGATAGGTAGGACTACTATCGAAATGGACCCTCAAGACCCCACTGAAGGTCAATAGACATAGAAAGATAAAAATAAAAGTGGAAGCCATGATCGGGATGAGTGTTGCGACCAAGGGAAATCAAACTAGGAAAGCTCAAGCACATAGGCTCAACCCATGTTTACAACCATTAGTGGTGGTGATAGATATCAAAAAAAGAATAGGTAGAAAGACAAAGACCCAATTAGTGGTTCTAGCTTGTAGTTAATTGAAGAAGAAGAGAAAAAATATGAAGATATGGAGGACATGCCCCATGAACAAGTGCAAACTTCACAGTCAACTATCCCAATTCCATTGAAACAATTGTATAATCCACCTAGGGTTCTAATTATGCACATGGATCACACAACAACAATGAAAATGATTTATTAGCTCATCCAGGATCAAGAGAATAAGAGAGAACTAATGCAGTCATGTCAAGAAAGTATTTTCATCGTAAAATACATCATATCAAATGTGCAATAAAGAATAATAAATGAGGCTATTCACCTTGGTGCAACAACAAAGAAAGATTATATTGAGGCATTTAGTCACGTAAATCCATAAAAAATTAATGAATAACCCTTAGCCTAAATGGACCCAATTGCACTGCTTTATTCACATGCAGCTTAGCCATCATATGTTGAACAAGATCTGATTGAATACTTGATGTGACAACAATATATTTTTGGTAACCATTGCCTTCTCTAGCCTGAGCAAGAAATTGAGAAATTTCGTACAAAACATAGGAAATTGTAGCTACAATTGGAAGATATCAAGAAGGAATGTGATACATTGCATCATGATAAATAAGCTATGGTTTATGAAATTGAGGTTGTGAGAATTAGATTCCTTCATATTTAATCCGAGGAAATTTACAATGTTTCACAAAACTAGATGCAAATTGTGAAGCAATGTGAAAAACTAATTGATGAATTACAACAAAAGATGGTTCATATGAAGAACGAGGAAAATATACTGATGGATCTATCCCTAAAGTAAATAAATATGTAGGAAACCCAAAAGGCTAATGAGGAATTGGAAAAATTGGTATATTCTTCCTTGGTAGTGAAAATGCAACTGTGACAACTAAAACCAATGGAAATGGAGAAATTTAATGTACTACAGAGTCTCACCAATTTTGCTAAGGATGAGTGGAACTCTATATAGTATAATTGGCCCAAAGAACTATACCATGGAAAATCAAAATCGTAACTAGCTAGCATGTCGATTTTGGAAGGGAAATGGACAAAAGAATTGGAGCCTTCCTTCAATTCAAAGAACAAGTTTTGGATAAAATCACATTCACTACTATAAATGGACAGAATTTCTAACGCCCTATTTCCATACCCCTGACGTTTGACATCACTCAACCACCACTTATGAGGGTTAAACAGGCATTAGAAAATCTCCCGTGGTTTTTCCGACGTTGGCCTATCGTCGGTATTCTGACTCCCCTAACGTCTAACAACCGATGGCCTTTAAAAATTTAATTTCAAAGGACAACCAAAAAACTACCGATGACGTCCATCAGTCTACCGATGAATATTCTGATGCTATCTCGCTGACGCGACCGACGAGTGTGCTATAGTTCCGACACTTTTCTGGGAGCGTTTCCCATCAGAAGTCCAACCCGTAGTAGTCGGAAGACCGACAGACCTGAATATTTAAAAAAAAAAAATTGTTGAAAAGAGGTGAGGCATTATTTTTCTCAAGTTCATAAAAGGCAGTAAAGGTTTCTTCAACACTGACCAGCCCATTCCGGTTGCCAAATTCTACAAGATCCCAGAGAAAATCATCGGTTGGCTCAAGCTTCAACAAAGGCATAGATGGATTGGTTGTTGCAATTGGAAATGGGGCAAAGAAATGGCATGGAATTTATCAAAAGATGATTCTATCAAGTAATAGGGCAAAGAAATGGCATGGAATTTATCAAAAGATGATTCTATCAAGTAATAGGGCAAATAAATGGCATGAAATTTATCAACATTAGTCCCTCATGGCCGCATAAATGTATTGTCCATGTTCATACCAAATCGAAATTTATTTACTTGTAGCACCTATGGGATTCAAAAAATGGGTTTGGTAACTCTAATCATCTAGTCATACCATTTGTTGAAAGTGGCCTCATTGAATGCAAAATTCTTAGTGTCCTTCCAACTCTTCCAAGCATCAAATTGCAATGAAAGAATTTGTTGATTGGGCATGGGATGAAGTTATCTTCCCTACAGGGGATTCCATTTCCACATACCAAAAGCAACCAATGGATAGGAAAAGATGAATTAGGTGGATTATGTGTGGGGATTAGCACATGCCTGAAAGACTTCATCTATTAATAACTTAAACCATTTCAATTTAGTTCCCTGCACACATAATTTAGTGACAAATTGGGCATCCAGGTTGAATTATTCCTTGGTGTATTTACACATGAGATGGATTGCAATCAACTAGCAAGAAAAATGGCCCTCGGGGTTAGTAATCAATGAGATGATGGCACCACAACCTCCCCTATATGTACCATACTTGTGATATAGGCTAGGTTCATCCTTATTGCGACCATGCTTCCTCATAACTTGAAATGCATGGGAGACATATTCCCCCTCCATAGACAACCTTGTTAAAATGTGTACATCCTGCACATGTATAGGGTATTCCCATTCAATCCATATGTAATGCCAAAGACCAACAATTCATGCAACACCACAAAATTATATATACAGATAGGTTCAAACATAAGCTTCCAAACTATGACAATGTCACTAGACTCAAATGGAATGTAATCAAGATAGGCTTCATGTCTAGGAACAAGAAATCATCAATGAAGTTTTTGTTGACCAGTCTCATTTTCTCAACCTTCCAATGCAAATCCTATAAAAATTCAACTCTCAAATCATAGAAATCTATTGGAACTGCTTCTTTTTTTCACAGTGTAGCTTTCAGAGCCAAAACCCTT
>ML778571.1:436635-551744 GCA_009831015.1 Picea engelmannii
TTAACTATCCTACTTATGATAAGGAGTTGTATGCATTGGTGCAAAGTGTGAAAAAATGGAAACATTATTTGTTGGGGAAAGAAACCATTGTCCACATAGATCATCAACCACTGCAATACTTACAATCACAAACAAAGTTACAATAAGCAAGACACTTCAGATGGATGGGTTTTCTACAACAATTACACTTGGTAATAAGGTATAAGAAGGGCATTTATAAAAAAGTTGTTGATATTCTTTCAAGGCCTATTATTAGCGCTTCAGTTATTCTTAAGCATAGTCCTATCATGCATGCGAGTTATGTTGAGGAATATGCTTTAGATGCTGATTTTAAAGAAGTATGTGAGACTTTGTGTCATTCTAACCATGTTGAAGAATTGGATTACCATGTGCATGATAATCTTTTGTATCATCTTAGCAAGCTATGTATTCCACAGGGTGAACGAATCAACATAATAAGAGAAGCCCATTCTTCTCTTATTGCTGGTCACTTTGGTGTAGGCAAGATGGTGGTTAATTTGCAAAGGTACTGCTATTGACCTAAAATGAATGAAAGTGTTTCAAGATATGTTCGAGGATGTTCGTTATGTGCCACAAGAAAACCTAGCAACATAAAGTTGGGTTTGTATACTCCACTTCCGGTTCCTTCTCGTCCTTGGGAAAGTATTTCTATGGACTTTGTAGGAGGTCTACATATGTCTAAAAGAAATCATGATTATCTTTATGTTGTGGTTGATCGATTTAGCAAAATGTATATTTTGATGTCTTGTAAGAAGCAGGTTACAGCTGAGCAAATGGCACAAATGTTCTTTCAGAATGTTTGGGTACATTTTGGATTGCCTAAATCCATTATTTCTGATCGAGATTCTCGATTTATTGGAAGGTTTTGGTCGAGTTTATGGGTACTCATGGACACCAAACTAAAAAAGAGCACATATTTTCATCCGCAAACCGATGGTCAGACATAAGTGGTAAGTAGAAAAGTGGTGCATCTTCTTTGTGGTTATTGCAGCAAGCATCCTAAACTTTGGGATGAGCATTTACACTACATTCGGCATGCTTACAATCAAGCTAAGTGCTCTTCAACTCAAACATTGCCATTTGAAGCATGTTTTGGCTATTTGCCCTAATCTCCTTTAGATTTTATCTTTGGGGAGGATATTTCTATTGATGGTCAATATGACATTGATAGGGAAGAAAAGTTCATTGAACAAATTTAGTCGATACATCAAATGGTACAAGAGCAGTTGGAAAAGAGTCAAGCCAAGTACAAGACGAGACATGACAAACATCGTGTTGATCATAGTTTCCAAGTTGGAGATGAAGTTTGGCTTTACATTAGTAAGGAGAGGCTTAAAGGAGAAGGTAAAAAACTGAAACCAATTCGATATGGTCCTTTCAAGATTCTTGACAAGATTGGTAACAATGCCTTCCATTTAGATTTGCCTCCTTATATGCAAATGTATGCAGTTGTTAATGTTGAGAATTTGAAATTGTATGAGCCTCCTTTGATTGATGATCAAGGAGAACATGTTAAAATTCCTTCTATAGATGATTTCTCCCCATAATATCTTACGGAACTGCATGAAGACACAATCCTTGACAGGAGAATGAGGACTTCAAAACGAGGAAATGTGGAATATCTTCGAATTAGTCTTAAAGGCACAAATCCAATCAAAGCCAAGTGGATTGAGGTCGGAAAGGTGAGGGAACTATACCCTCATCTTCAGATAGACTGAAAATAGTCTTTTGGAGGTCCAAAATATTTCCAATGGGGAGGTGTGATCCAGGGGATCAAATTTTGCTCAAAATTCAAAGTGCTTGGAATTGCTTCAAATCAAACGGGTGCATGCATAGGCCTCATCGTAATGAACCCAATGTAACTCGTTTGGGTTCAAACGAACGTTGAATGAGAGAGATATCGCGTTTTTTTCAAATCGTCAAACAGGCAAAAAAAATGTGTTGACTGTACAGTCCGTACAGTCCATACGGATGTTGACGTGGTAGAGCCGTACGACACATGGTAGGGATGAGTTGGCAGGGCCGTACGACACGTGGCAGGTGTTGGTTGGAAGTTGGGCGATGAATCATTTCTTGACACGTGGATTGTTTGTGGCGAATGGGATGGCGACATGTGGCCCAATCAATGGCCGCCACGTGTCACCTGGACAGTGGTTTAAAACTTATGAATTCGACAGGACTTGACCTAGCGACCTTTGGGGCAAGGGGAAGAGCTTTGGGAAGGGCCGCCCAACCAGTGTGCCCACCTATGGTTCTTAATATACATATGTTAAAAAATTTATTTGAATTGCAATTGATTTGAAATGGGGGTGCGGTCCGGGCTGGGGCTAAGCCCCGACCCCCGGTCATATGTATATGCCATGTAACCACCGATGCGCGCGCACACGCGTTCTGACCCTTTTTCCATATGTTTTAAAATGTGGCCCCTTTTTGTATGAGCGCGCGGTCACATGGTGACTCATATGCCCATGGGTTTTGGCGGTTAGGGGCTAGGCGTGCCCTAACCATCCTACAGTTCGCACCATTTTGCAGTTGCGCCCGGTGCTAGATTTTAACACAAATATGCGCGTCGGGGCTAGGTTGAGGAGACAGAGGTGCATTTTGGCGATCCAGAGACATGAAAAGAGGGATAGTCTGAGGACATGAGATAATGAAGGAAGAAATGAATAAGGAAGGGAGGGACTGAGGATGCAGAGAACTGAAGAGGTTGTATTAGAGGAAGAAGGCGAGTTTGGAGTACTGCGTAGTGGAAAGAGGTATAAGAGGCAAACGACCAGAGCTAAGAAAGGAGAGCCACACATTGAGCCAGAGTGGAGAGGATCTTGTGTAATAGTCCAAATCATGGAGATACCACACATAAAATGAGAGGAAGAGGGGCTCTAGTCCATTCCTATAATAGAAGAGTCGTTAATTCCTACTCAGAATGGATCCTGTTTCGAATCCACGACCCTATGTGCATCACCAAAATCTAAGACAACATTTGAAGACTTATCAAAAGCACTTATAGTTAGCAAGGAAGGATAGAGTAGTAACAATCAGAGAAATGGAAGAAATGCCCAGAGTCAGAGTTATCCAACATCACCAAGAGGAGGTACTACACATAGAAACATGGAAGGAGTAGACAACACCCTCACATTGCTTGAGTTCCAGGGAGTTGGTTCAAAGGACCCAGGACAACATTTATTTTTCTGCGAGACAATTTGGTTTGCAAAGAATGTCCAGGATGAGGCTATGAAGATTGCACAGTTGGCGACAACCTTTAGAGGATGTGCGCTAGTATGGTACATGAAGCTGCAGAGTACCACTCCTACAGGACAAGCCAGGACTTTGGCGGAGATAAGACAAGCATTGTTGAAAGAGTTCAAGAAGCCAAAGTCCAAGTCAAAACACATTGTAGAGATGAAGAAGATTAAATAGGTGTAGACTAAATCGGTTTGGGATTATGACCAACGTTTTAAGGATCTGATGGATAGAATGATATTCCAGATCCTGGATCAACAACAACGAGATTGGTTTATTGTTGGCATCCTACCACACATCTATAGGCCCATGATTCAACAGACGGTTGCATCACATCCTAAGGCTCTAGATATTGCAATGAAATTGGAAGTGTTGTAACATAAAAAGTTTTGCCAAAAATTTTCCCAATTTTTTTCCAAATTTTCTATTTTCTTATGCTTCGAACATTTTCATAACTTTGATTTTCAAGATTGTTATTTGTACAGTTCCTTTAGGTTTTCTTGGATGATTCTTTCTCCTTTGATTTTTGTGCGCTTTTATTGAGTCCTTGGATTATCTTTCATGAGATGAGGATTAGGTGATTTGTCTTAGTTGTTCCTTTTGAGTCTTTTGCCTCTTGTTTATTTGACATTTCTTATTTGATCATTTCAACTTATTCCTATGCCTTGTTTTGTGTGAAATTAGATTATCATGAAATTTTGTTAGGAATTTCCATCTCCACATGTCGCCAATTGTTGTGGCCACAACACCCCTCATGATTTTCTTAAAAAATATTATGGGTCCCTCCATATAAATTTTATTAATATTGTCTTCTAGAACGTTTTGGTTTGGTTTCTTTTGTGAGAATTTCATTTTTATTTGAGTTTAGTGTGACATCTTCATTGCTTTTATTTTGTTGCCAACATTCCAACAATTCAAGTTTCACCTTATTTTGATTAACGATTTGAAAGATATTCTCGGTCAAAGTGTGGTCATTTTTCACCACCTGGGCATAAAATATGTATTTTATTATGTTTCTTCTAAATTGAAAATAAAATTAATGTTAATATGTAAATAAGTTTTTATTTTATTTAAACTTAACCAATTAAATTAATTATTAGTTAGATTTGATTTAATTTAATTTTTTTATTTTTACAATTCATGTATATATATTTTACAATTATAACATAAATTAAATAATTAAATGAAACATAATTAATAAAACTATCAAGAAATTTTTATAAATCGAATTAGTTTTGATGACTCAAATTTGACAAGTGATATCTTGAGTTTTACTCAACCAAATGAGGCAAACGGATACTCGTTGGAAATATATTTCCATGGAGAACAATCTAGATGCATTAATTCAAGAAAATCTAGAGATTTACTATCCCAAGAAATCAACAAAACTGAAGGCTACGAATTTGCAACTAAATGTAGTTTTCTGAATTGATTTAGAAGATTTTCTTTGGCCAAAAAGATTTGTTGTTGTTTATTCATTTCCATATTGTTTCATTTCTAATATTATCTTCATGGGAAAACAAAGGAAAGCAAGGGGAAACATGAATTTTGTTATTCGAATTTGGTAATTTGTTTTGACAGATTGGAATTTGCATCCATTTTCAAGAGGCAATTTTGTAGAGTGATTTTTGGGCAATCATAGAAGAATTTTCCAAATTGGTTGAAAACCCATTTCTGAAACATGGTCAATTACCGTATCCTAAATTTATTTTCTCAGAATCTAATCCATTTGTGAGAAATCAGGATTGGAGTGACACGGATTTTCCGATATTGGAAATCACACAATTCTTCAGGAGATGTTTTTTGTTATAACCCTAAATTTATCTACATATGCATACCTGGCATTTGGCCCTATTACTTGCATTTTTTGCGAAGCCATCATTGAGTTGCTCTTCTAAAAAACCCATGTTTTGAAGATGTACGTGCCCTGCACCAATACTGCCCGCGTACATATGCTTGTTACACCACTACAACCCGCGTACGTACGCATGCTGCACCATTACAACCCACGTATACTTGCAAAAGTTGCAAGGAATTCGTTGAGATTATGGGCTATTGGGTGGTTTCCCAACTAATTCACCGCCTGTAGCCCATCACCCAATCGAATAACCATCCTTTTCCCATATAAAAGGAGGTGTTGGAGTCTCATTCCACATCTAGACATAAGAACAATGAAACTCTTCCTGTTTCACATCCCCTCCTTGCTCAAATCATTTGCAGCCTTATTGTGAGATTTGCCTCAGAATCCCTCAATTTTTCGCTTTTTCCTCCATTAGAACCCATTCCATATTCCAAAAAGAAGGTTGAGAGGAGAAAGATACATGGAGGTGCACTTGGATCTTGTTGAAGAGGAGCTCGGACTAGGTTCGAGGAGCATTAGTCGACTTTGGTTGTAGGTAATCATTGTATTATTGATAAAAGAAGTACTTTTCTTGTCCCAATAACATGATGTGTCGAATGTTTGCATTTGATTTATGTTTTTATTCTAACTTCTAACCCTTATTCATACATGAAATCCATGCTTGTGTTTATCTGTCTTTGAATGAAGGCCAGTCTTGGGAGGAGGTTTGCAGTCAGCGAAGCAATTGAGTGCAAGAGGATCATCACCAGACGCGAAGTAAAGGTACAGTTACCTGATCCTTCTCATTTTTATTTTCTTGCATGAGTCTGGGGTATGTTTGGGTTAGTTAGAGAAGTAGGATACTTTTAAACAATTATTGATCTGCCTACATTGTAAACCCTGGTGTAGCCATAGGGGAGTTTTTCCCGCTAGCAGAACTGATGACTGCATTGGGGAAGCCTCTAAGGTTTTAGGGGATATTTTTTGGGTGTTTGATTGGTTTTTGTACCTTTCGAGTTTATTTTGAGTCTGATGAGTCTTTCAAGGGGTCTAGTCACCTGTTGGTGCCATATCAGTTCTCCCTACCTTGTCAGTCTGACTGTTTGATTTCCTTTTCAAGAAGTGCAGAGGTGTACGCGGCTTGTTGTGGGTCAGCACACGTACATACACACCCTTCTTTATAGACAACTCGTGTACATACGCATGCTTCTTAAGCATAAGCAGCGCACCTGTGTCAAGAAACTGTTTTTAAATAAGAGCTAATCAGCCTCTTCCTTGATTGAGGTTTTACTTCTCAGGGTTTCTTGACAGAGTTCAGTGTCTCTTTTTTTACTGTCGTAGCTTGGGTTAGAATTCAATTTACTTGTTTTTCTGAATGTTCTTGTGTTTCCTGGCATTTTTAGATTATTTTTATCTTGGATTTTAAGAAAAATGAGTTGCATGAATCATGTATTCATCAGTTTATTTTAACATCTTTTGTTACTTCTACTTTGATTGGAAGAAAATATAAAAAAAACTTAGTTTTTAGGTCTCTTTATTTCTTTGCATTTGCTTTGCATTGTTATTTGAAAAATATAAAGAAATTATCATAGTGTTGTGTTTTCTTCGCATCTTGAAAGCATTTCAAAAGAAAATAAGAAAGATAATCCTTCTTTGCTAGTGTTATTATAAGTTTCATTTTTTGCAAGAGTCTTAACAACATCAGTTGCACTATCGCACCCTTTGTGTAAATTAATCCATTAAAACAAACGCTAATTAAATTTAAGTAGACTTTTATGTTTGTAGGGTCAATCAACTAGTTTAGGGTTAGAGCCTTGAATTAGGTTGGAGAGGAAACTCTTCAAGGCTTTTAAACAAACATCGGAGTCAGAGATAGGGAGTGTTAAATTCTAGTGATGTGAAAGTTATCCGGGACCCCCCTCTAACACAGAGGCTAAACATGAGGTCGCGTGAAGAAAGGTAGCGGAGATAACCCCTCCAAAGCCAGACTAAACATAGTGGGGAATGCATATTGAGGACCTGTCGTGGGAATACTATCGACTGCATTTGCCTACAGAGTTTCATAGACCTCAAATCCATTCGAGATCCTCAGTTGTCTTCTGGACCACTTGCTTTCGATACCCTCGATAGGTTTTAGACTTGTTATCCTGCTCATTGTGGTCCACCCGACTATCGAATGTACCCGCCTGGTAACTATTTATGAGCTGGAAACTTAGTTGCCTTTATTCTAGGGACTTACACAGGTGACTGTGGAGGTATACCATGGTACCTAGGGCAGACGTCGGGTCACACTTTGCAAATTATACCTGGAGGGTGCTTCCGTGTTCGAGTTGCACTTGCACCAGTAATTTTCTCTAGTGTTGGTTGGCGTAACTATTCTTCCAACTAGATAGTGGTCTTATTGATTTGTCTTTAGGAATTTTTAGTGTGTGCTCTATGTTCCCTAGTTTTCCCTAGTGAGTTAGTTAGTCATTACTTTGGGTCTCTGACCTAAGGTGGTAGACAACCCACTCTATCGATCGTGAGTACTTTTCGGTCTTCCACTTAGAAACATGGAGCCACCTCTATATATGCATTGTTTTTATATCACTGGTTCGCTAGAGTCGGTGTGTGAGACTTTTATGGACTTGAACGATCTTGCAAGGGGAGAACTTGTGCATAAGATCTTCATGGAAAAAGTTATCGACGATACCAACCAAGGAACCCCTTCACAAGGGGATTCTTATGCTTTTCCTTTCTTTGGAAATGTTGGTGTCCCTTTGATGGCCACTTTGTACATTGTTGGGTTGAATGTGGGACTACCGATTTGGTTGGGCACCATTCCAAATTTCTCAAATGCTCTTGACGCTTCTCAGTTAAGAACTTTAGGTCATGGGCACCATGTTGATGTTCCTTCGTCAACAAAGTCTTCTCCTCCTCCTTCTCCCACCTCTAGTGAAAGTACAGTTACTAGTAACCAGAAGTCTAAATGAAATATAAAGAGGAAGAATAGGAAGAAGAAATCACCAACCTCTGCGAGTCATGTTGGAGATAGGTCCTCAACCTCTGCAAGTCATGTTGAAGACCAACACCCAGCCTCTGAAAGTCATGATGCAGGCAAGCACCCAGCCTCTACAGGTCACGTTGGGGGAAAAAGTCCAGTCACTTCTAGTCATACTGGCAATAGGTCTGTAGCCTCTATGAGTCATGTTATTGACCCATCACCAACTTATGCAAGTCAAGTTGGAGATGTGAAACCATCCACTGCTAGTCATGTTGGGGGCATTGGTTATGTTTAGAAACCTAGACGGATAGGACATAAACCTAAGTTCCCTTACAATCTTTGCAAAGGACATCACCTTACTCATTTGTGTCCCAGCATTCCAGAGGTACAAAGATTGTGGTCCCTATCTGCAAGCTCTTCTGACTTTATGTCTTCTAAGGTTTCCTCACAACCTATTCAACTGGTGGTTGAGAAAGTGGTCAAGCTGATCCAATCTTTGGCTGATCCCACTCCTCTTTTGGGGGGTGATGTGCCTATAGACCATGTTGTCTCCCAGCCTATTCAACCAGTGGTTGAGAAAGTGGTCATGCCGATGCAGTCTTCGACTGATCCCACTCTTCCCTTGGAGAGTGTTGAGTCTACCAAACTGGTCACACCGATGCAACCTTCAGTTGATCCCACTCTTCTCTTGGGGAGTGATGTGTCTACCGACTATGTTTTTAGCATTTCTAGTTCAATACTTTCGAAATAAGGGGGAATTTCGCTCACTTCGAGCACACCCCCTCCAAGCCCTAGGATGGTTTCCTTTGATTGGAATGATCTTGTTGAGCCTCATCTTACTTCTTATGCACCTTTTCAAATAAGGGTTGAAGTTAATTCAACAAACATTTATCTATGTATTGTGGATGAAGGAGCCTCTGCAAGTATTTTATCCTCGGTTTGGAAAGTCTTGGGATCTCTCGAGCTTGTTTCTACTTCGCATGAGCTATTGGATTTTGATAGATGTCCTAGTGAATATTTTGGGATTCTTCCTCAGTTGCCTATCTCATTAGGTGGGAATATTGTCCTTGTCGGTGTTATAGTGGTGCAAGGCCCATTAGATTTCAATATTATTCTCGGGCGTGATTATGTATATGCTATGAACGTTGTGGTGTCTACGCTCTTTTGGGTGATGCATTTCCTTCATAATGGAAGCATTGTCACTATTGACCAGCTGGCATATGATAATCACCATCCTAATTTGGCATTAGTTTAGGATGCCCCTTTATATGTTCCTAGTGTTCATGTAGACTCTACCCCACAACGGGTTAATTATGTGGCAACTTATCCTCGGTGTTCAATTACTTCTAAGCAGAAACCTGTGAAATCATGTTTTCCTTCTTGAGACTTGGTCTCGGCAATTGATCCATTGTTTCATCCAATGGGGGCATGGGAGCCCTTGCTTCCCCCTCTTGGTACAAGTGATCTCGTTGGGATTACTTGAGAAAAGTATGCCTTTGGAGTCTTCTTTAAGCCCTTTTCAGACTCTCTAAACATGAAAACATTATTGAGTGATCTTGTTTCCCTTCACGCTCGCTAAACTCAAATTTGAAGGCACATCTTTCCGACGGTAGTTTACCCCTTTTTCAGTCCAGATAGTCAATTTTACGAATAAAGGTATACTCTAGGAGCTTCGGTTCGCTAGAAGAGTATTCTCAGGTATAAGTTTAACCCTTTTTCGGGCCTGAGGGACTAAATTTACAAAAAAGGAACATTCTCCTTGGTTTTGATTTATCACCTTTTTCAAGCCTTGGAGATTACTTACAAAAAAGGAAGCCCCACAGAGTCCATAGTTAAGCTCTTTTCAGACTCCCTAAAATTGAAAAGATCGTTGAGTGACCTTGTTCCTTCACACTCATTAAATTGGTCCAGAAGAACATTTACTGGCATGAGTTTACCCCTTTTTTTGACCTATAAATTAAGGAGGAATAAAGTACACCTCAGGAGATTCATCTTGCCAGGAGAGTTCTCCTCAGGAGATTTTATACTTTTCCGGGCTAAGGAGACTAAATCTAGAAAAAGGTTGTGAGTCCATAGTTAAGATTTTTTCAGAATCCTTAAAATTGAAAAGATTGCTGAGTGATCTTGTCTTTGTCACACTCATTAAAATGATTTTGAATAGACGTCTTTTCGGTGCTAGTTTACCCCTTTTTCAAACTAACTAGACTATTTCCGAAAAAGGTACCACAATGGAGTCTTCTTTTACGTTTTTTCATACTCTCTAAACATGAAAAAACTACCGAGCTTACCTTCTCTAGGCTTGTTAAAATTAAATTGAAGGGGGTTTCATCGTGTCTTGCTAATCACAATTTCATTTTTGCATCTTTGGCCTAATGTCGGCTCCATGTTGCTCTCAACTAAACTTTGAAGCATGCCTTATATGCAAGCCTTGTATCACTTTGCCTCTATGACCTGACACCTTGACCCATGGAGGAATTTTCTCCGAGTATCATTTTCCTGCACATGTCTCCTTGCTCTAAGCATTAGTGTGTTCCTTGCGCTTGAAACTAGTATGATTGCGACACTCGTTCCTCCTTTTTAACGTAGCATTATTTTATTCTGTTTCAAGCTCTTTAAAAATTGAAAAAGACAAAAAAATAAAAAAACCCAAAAAGAGGGGACGGGAAATATATATTCTCTTTTGGAAACACAATGAGTCGCCCTTGGACAAAGCACATCCTTTCGTTTGTTTGTCAAGCATTGGGATCTATTATGACCTTAGGAAGTTGTTCTCGTTACATAGAGCTATGTCCTCCTCCATTTGGTTACTCTTCCAAACACATGGAGAGTTTGCTTTGCCTCCTGTATTGTAAACTTATATTAATGTCACGCTGCCTAAGTCTGATCATCTCTCATCCTCTTGTCCAAGGAAGTTTCACCCAGCCTGAGTCGGCCTTTTTGTAGTTTGTCTCTTGTCCTCAGGCCCGACCATCCCGCAAGTCCAATCAAGTCCTTGTTCAAAATATATGAAGTTCTTTGCCTCATCATCAAGATCCTCTTATCTTTTCCCGACGAGATGTTGAAGACCTCTGTGTAGTGAAGTCATACACTCACATTGCACTCCTACCCAAGTTTTGAAGATATTGAAGTTGTTGCTCGAGCTCTGAAGGCCTCATCTCCAGCCATTAGGCATCATTCCCTTCTTGAATATGGATACTATACATGTATATCTTTGATTTTGAGATGTAGATCCACTGTGTATTGCTCGCAGCTACACTTTATATAGTTATATGACATGGATCTGTAGTGTATTTGATTGGAAACCATGATTTATTTCATCTCGAGCATGGGTATGCCCGCCTCGGTGAGACAATTGTTATTTTTTCACATGGCACCTCCCGAACTCTGGTCCTGGGCTCACTCATTTCGTACATTGGTGAAGATTTTGTAATGTAATTCGGCCATCAGATACTCTTATGACCTCAAACATTAGGGGGAATCTGTTATAACCCTAAATTTCTCTACATATGCATACCTATAATTTGGTCCTCTTACTTGCATTTTTTTCCAAGCCATCACTGAGTTGCTCTTCTAAAAAACTGATTTTTTGAAGATGTACGCGCCTTGCAGCAAGACTGCCCACGTACATATGCTTTATGCACCCCTACATCTCACGTACATACACATGTTGCACCATTACAACCAACATATACTTGCAAAATTTTCAAAAATTAAAAAGTTGCAAGGAATTCATTGAGATTACGAGCTATTGGGTGGTTTCCCAACTAATTCACCGCCTATAGCCCATCACCCAACCAAATAACCATCCTTTTCCCATATAAAAGGAGGTGTTGGGGTCTCATTCCACATCTAGACATAAGAACAGTTAAACTCTACCCGTTTCACATCCCCTCCTTGCCCCAAGCATTTGCAACCTTATTGTGAGATTTGCCTCAGAATCCCTTAATGTTTCACTTTTTCCTCCATTAGAACCCATTCCATTTTCCAAGAAGAAGGTTGAGAGGAGAAAGATACATGGAGGTGCACTTGGATCTTGGTGAAGAGGATCCCGAGCCAGGTTCGAGGAGCAGTAGACAAATTTGGTTGTAAGTAATCATTGTATTATCAATAAAAGAAGTACTTTTCCTGTCCCAATAACATGATGTGTCAAATGTTTGCATTTGATTTATGTTTTTATTCTAACATTTGACCCTTATTCAAACATGAAATGCATGCTTGTATTTTTATGCTTATCTGTATTTGAATGTAGGCCAACCTTGGGAGGAGGTTTGCAGTCAACGAAGCAATCGAGTGCGAGAGGATCATCATCGGACGCTTAGTAAAGGTACAGTTACATGATCCTTCTCATTTTGTGTTTCTTGTATGAGTCTTGGGTAGTTAGAGAAGTAGGAGACTTTTAAACGATTATTGATCTGCCTACATTGTAAACCCTAGTGTAGCCATAGGGGGGGTTTCCCGCTAACAAAGAAAAGCAAGGGAAAACATGAATTTTGTTATTCTAATTTGGTAATTTGTTTTAACAGATTAGAATTTGCGTCCATTTTCAAGAGACAATTTTGTAGAGTGATTTTTGAGCAATCATAGAAGAACTTTCCAAATTGGTTGAAAACCCATTTATGAAACATGGTCAATTACCGTATCCTAAATTTATTTTCTCAAAATCTAAACCATTTGTGAGAAATAGGGATTGGAGTGACATGGATTTTCCGAGATTGGAAATCACACAATTCTTCAGGAGATGTTTTTACAGAACGATTTATGGGAAAACCGAACAGATTTTGGAAAAATGGTTGAAAACCCATCTGAAAAAAAGGCCAAGTTAGCTAACGTCCAAAGTATTTTGAAAAAGGATGAATATGTGTGGAGATATGATGTGTTTTTTGGTTGGTTTCTTTCCAATTTTTTTGTTAATTCTGTAGTTGATTCATGACAACAATTTTTTTTTGCTGACTAAAGGAGGATTAGACCTGAGTGGAGGAGATTATAAAAACTTTGATTATTCATGTGGAATCGGGTTTAGGAATGTGAAGGTATTTTTGGGATTTTTATTTTAGAATGTAATAGGAGTCCTATTAATGTAAATATTTTTCAGAAGCAGGAGATTCTAAGATTTTGTTTTGCTAAAAAAAAAATTCCTGTAATTTGTTTCTTATGTTCTCATTAATATTTCTTCTTTTCATCGATTTGAGTTGTGAATATTGAAATTTAGTACTACCTTTGTTGTAGCAAACTTTAAAGAACATATCTTTGAACATAATATTTCTTTTGTTTTATATGAGAAAAACAAGACCTGTGTTTGAATATTGTTTCTCAATTTCTAATAATTGAAGGGCAACCTAAATGGATCACATATTATTCTCTTATTGAAGAGATAGATCATATTTATCATTATTGGATACCTAACTTACCTATTCAATTTTTTTATCCTAGATCTTCCATTCATTCTTTAAGAATTTAAAGGATTTAGTAGACGAGATTGTGCCTCCTTATTTCTGAATTTTAGATATTGAAAGACTCATTAATGTTCAGATAAAAAAGACTCATAGACCAACCTCATAATCAATCATTATTTACTTGAAAATTTACTAGGAATTTTTTGGCGGGGATGGTTTTGAAGGTCTTTATCTTCCCTTGGTGTTTGACAGAGTTCGGATCTATTTCTTGATGGTGAATAAGGAATAGACATAAAAAAATTGGGTTTTAATAATTCACCCAACAACTCCATGATCAAAAGAATCCATATGATTCATTGGTGACTCAATTGGTTTCAGAATGTCAAGTTCAATTGTTGCAAAGGTAGCTCGAAGGTTTTCTCCTTTGGATTTTACAAACATTGTTGGATTACCGAGGGGGGGGGGGGGGGGGGGGTGAATCCGTAATAGTGTAATTATAATCCTTTTTCTCCAAATAATCCAAGTGTTATATCAATGTAGAATTATTATCCAATAATGAGAAATAAGAAATGAACAATCATACACATACACAATACACCATTGTTTTACGTGGAAAATCAAATCGGGAGAAAACCACAGAATTCTTTATCTTATATGTCTTGAAGAATTACAGTTATTGGAAGCACCAACTTCCTTTTTTTTCAAGCTGCAACTGGAAGGAGGCTCCAACCCCCTAGTTTCTCAGGCTACAACCCGAGGGAAGCTCCAACTCCCCAATTCTCTGGCTACAACCAGAAGGAGGCTACAACCCCCTATGTTCTCCGGCTATAACCACCTGTCCTTGCCCCGTCCAATCGCCCTGAAGTAGAAGTAGAATGATGGAACCATTGTCACACTATCACTGTGATATATATTGTTGTAAACATGTACCAATAAACCTGAACCATGCATCAACCATGCATCAACCTGTACCTCAACATGTAATCAACCTGTACCATAAACAAGTGCATCAACCATGCACCATCATGTACCAAACAATCTGTAATCAACATGTACCATAAACAAGTGCAACCAACCATGTACCAAGTATGTACCAATCATGTGTCAAGTACTCATCAACTATGACTCATCAATATGTACCAACATCATCAACTATAAACCTCATGTATGTGCCAACTCATCAACTACTTGTCTCAACCATGTACCCAACTTGTACCTCAACCAAAATCCCTCATCAATTTCATCATCCAAATATGATTTGTAACTCTATAATAGACCTGGGGTATATGATCACATACATGGAAACCTTCCTTAACAAGAGACTATCATTTTCATCAAACGTTTCTTTAGTCTCACAAGACTAGTTTTGGATTAGTCAACAACCCTAACTTGAAATAATCATAACTTTGTACCTGTAATGAATAAATATATGAAACTGATATACAATCTTCTTCAGTGTGTTTTATGCAATTCCTCCAGGTTTCACTACTTGGAACCTCTCAAAAAAGGAGTTATGGAAAAACTGGCACACCTTGCTGAATTCTGGCTTATTCTAGAGAGCTACCTTGTAGAGTGTGCCCCACACAGAATATTTGTTTAATTGATCTGAAACTGTTACACAACATACTAAAGAATTTACTCTAACCAACACATTTTGTCTTACTGAATTTGGATCTGTTATGAAGAAGTTATCACGTTTTTACCCGAAACACATGTTTTTTACTAGTTTCAGGACTAGCCACAAACCCTATTTTCCACGTAGTGTAAATCCAAAAATACAACGACCCACAAGATGAATTTTTTACCACATATAATTAGATATGTTTCCTGAATGGAATATAAATTTCACGGTCTGAATCATTCTATAAAAACAGTTATTATGAAAATGGTGAGATGACCTGAAAAACATATACCTTAGAAAGCATCATCAAAAGAATTTATTCTTCCTTGAATTCCAACCTTCTTTTCTTCACTTTCCTCAGAAATTTGGCTTAGATATCCTTTGGTTACCTCAGAAACCTATAGGTATTCAATATTCTCAAGTGTGTCTTAAATGAGAGAGCCTTGCCTCTTATTAATACTCTCCAAGTAGCTTCCTTAAAAACATCTTCTAGGTCACTCTGTCCACTTTCCTTATTTTAGGGTTAACCCACTTCTAATTTCTCCATTAAATTTATTATTGAATTAATTTATTTTGTATTCACTTTTAATTATAGTACACTCATCACTTCACTTTATTATTTACCTTTTAAAATTTCTTAAACCACTTTGACTACTTTGACCTTTTGGGGCTTCTAGATGGCATATGAGGGTCCTTCAACTTCGTAAGGCCATAAATATCAAACCGTGAGGAGTTATGTGACGTTCCACATGCCACCAGAAATGGAATGACATATACTATCCATATATAATAGTTTTACCTTAAAATATATGAAAACTCATACCATTATCCATCAAACAAACTTGGGTCCATTACCCAAACCTGGGTTCTCCAACTTCTCATGGCCATAACTCTCTAATCATGAGGAGTTATGTGACGTTCCACATACCACTGGAAATGGCATGATAAGAACTATCCATATAGGATAGTTTCACTGACAAATTCACTGGCATTTATCTCATTATTCCACAAATAATCATTGGTTCTCTAACCATACTTCTAGGATAACTCAATCCGCAAAGCGTCTTCCCGTGAGGGCTTTCACCATAAGGGGACCACTTTGGAGTTCATCCATTTCTACTTACAACCATGAGAAGACAATAACGAGTCATCTTTACATCAAACAATCTTGGTTCCATTACCCAACCTTTGTGCTACGGGGCTTTCTTCAAGGGTTGACATCAATGACAACCAACCTTAATCAACAAACATTCCTAGTTTTCCTAATGATGTACTTACTATGGATGAGTGGGGAGACAATCTTACCAACTTTAAAGAAGGTAAAAGTGACAATCTTGCAAAACACCTCTTTCAATTTCATGAGCTTATGGATTAGTTGGACATCATGAAGACATATTGATGAAAATGTTCATGTATTCTCTTGGAGGAGATGCACATGAATGGTATTGGTCCCTTTCTCCTTCTAGCATATATTCATTGAAAGATTTTCACGTAGCATTCAATAATCATTGTAAGAAATATTTTCCAACTGAGTGTCTTTTTGAGCACTTTTGTGAAGAAATTGCATTATATATTCATAATTCTGTAGTTGACTCTTCTATTAGTGTAGATAAAGAAGATTATGCTTATTAAGGGGATTGTGCTTGTGATGAAGATTTTGTTGTTGAAGAAAGCATTCATCAAATATTTCAAGAGGTTTCTAATTGTTTTCATTATGATTGGAATGTTCAAGATGAATCAAATCTAGAATATCAAGAAAACTATGCATTTCCTTTTGTTACTAATGATGTATTTTCAAAAAACGTGGAGCGAATAGAAAGGTCTCGAATTTTTTATTACCAGATCAACATTTCCTTGGAAGATCTATGTGAAAGTTTGAATAATTAGTTAGATAGAAATATGATTGAGGGTAAGAAATTATTATCTGATTATGGTAGAGAATTCACTTTTCTTGAATTTAATTATCTTGAACTAGAATCTGAGGTATGTGATGATTATCAAAGAATTGTTCTTCATCATTCTTTTGATCCAGTAGAAATATGTTTAGAGAATATCATTGGTAAAAATTTTATATTATTCTTATGTCATTCATCACAACTTCATTTGGATTGCAATTTTGTTTTGAGTTTCCAACCATTATGTTGTTGTTCATCTTAAGTGGTAGGAGTGTGGAAGAACTTTGTTTAGTAAACCAGTTTCTTGCATAGCTTCATTGGAAATTCCATATTACTTGATGAATGCAATTGATGTTTATTAGAATAGAAAACATTGTATATAAATAAACTCATGTTTGAGTATTTCTTTTCAGTTTGTATATTAAAAAAAAAATAATAAAAAATAAACTTTATTTCATTCTCAATGATCTTTAATCTCATGTTTAACTGATATAGGATTTCTGAGACATACTTTTAGAAAAAATAGGCAAAAATTTCTGAAATTCTTTTTTTGAAATAGAAAAAGGTATGTTTATTGTAGTTCTTTAGAAAATAGTCTTAGTATTAAGCTATAACTGGCTATCTTCTCAAGGTTTATATATATATATATATATATATATATATAATTTTAAAGAAAAATCATAGTTATAACAGAGAGATAATTAATCTAATCTTTGAGTGACTCATTATATAGGTGATTCTACATCCTTCATGTATTATAAATAAACATCATCCCGTAATGTTCTCTGATCTGTTGGTTGCCCCCATCTTTCTTAAAGGTATGATGAAAGGAAATTCATAAAAATAATTTCCCTCATCTCTTTATTTTTTTTAAAGTATATTAAACAATAAGATAGTGAAAGAAAATTCAACTTGTGAACATTGATAACTTCACCGAGGCTATGGACGCTTGTATGAAAATGAAGCAATGTCTTAATGAGGGGTGTAGAGAACTTCACCAAGGCTATGGACGTCTGGTTGGAAGTGAAGCAATATCTATGATGTTTATTAAGGATTATCCTATAATCTTAATTGTCACTTTGTTATTAATTACTTTCGCCACATCTTGATCTTAATCTATTACATTTGTTACACAATGAATGATATCTAATCCTTGAGATAGAATTAGTCCAGTTAGAAATTTAATATCTTGACTATATTTTGGGAAACTGTTTTAGACATTGCCCGAGTATATTTAGAAAAACAAATATTTATAGCCTATTAGCAAAATTTCATAATGTTTTAGAATTCTTATATTAGTTGACATAGTTTTGAAATGAGAAGAAAGTTAGTTTAGCTTTCAATTTTTTACTCCATGACCCAAAAACAAAGGCACTTGGTCTACTATTCTTTAGTGCCTCACATAGGAGCCACAATCCCCAGATGGAGCCTAATGTTGTAACATAAAAACTTTTTCCAAACTTTTTCCCAAATTTTTTTCCAAATTTTATATTTTCTTATGCTTCGAATCATTTTCATAACTTTGATTTTCAAGATTGTTATTTGTACATTTCGTTTAGGTTTTCTTGGATAATTCTTTCTCCTTTAATTTTTGTGCACTTTTATTGACTCCTTGGATTATCTTTCATGAGATGAGGATTAGGTGATTTGGCTTGGTTGTTCCTTTTGAGTCTTTTGCCCCATGTTTATTCGACATTGCTTGTATGATCGTTTGAACTTATTCCTATGCCTTGTTTTGTGTCAAATTAGATTATCATGACATTTTATTAGGAATTTTTTTCCCCATGTGTCGATAATTGTTGTGGCTACAACACCCCCCATAATTGTTTTATATTATTATGGGTCCCTCCATAAAAAAATTTATTAATATCGCCTTCTAGAACGTTTTGGTTTGGTTTCTTTTGTGAGATTTTCATTTTGATTTGAGTTTAGTGTGAGATATTCATTTCTTTCGTTTTGTTGCCAACATTCAAATGGTTCAAGTTTCACCTTATTTTGACTTACGATTTGAAAGATATTCTCGGTCAAAGTGTGGTCATTTTTCACCATCTAGGCATAATATATATATATTATTATGTTTCTTCTAAATTGTAAATAAAATTAATGTTAATATGTAAATACATTTTTATTTTATTTAACCTTAATTAATTAAATTAATTATTAACTGATAAATTTGATTTAATTTTTATTTTTGTAATTCATGTATATATATTTTGTAATTATAACATAAATTAAATAATTAAATGAAACATAATTAATAAAACTGCCAATATATTTTTATAAATCAAATTAGTTTTGATGACTCAACTTTGACAAGTAATATCTTGAGTTTTACTCAACCAAATGAGGCAAAAAAACACTCGTTGGAAAGCTATTTCCATGGAGAACACTCTAGAAGCATTAATTAAAGCAAATCTGGAGATTTACTATCCCAAATTTTCAGCAAAAGTGAAGGCCACGAATTTGCAACTAAAAGTAGTTTTCTGAATTGATTTAGAAGATTTTCTTTAGCCAAGAAGATTTGTTGTTGCTTATTCATTTCTAGATTGTTTCATTGTTAATATTATCTTCATGAGAAAACAAAGGAAAGCAAGGGAAATATTGAATTGTGTTATTCTAATTTGGTAATTTGTTTTGACATATTGGAATTTGCGTCCATTTTCGGGAGGTGATTTTGCAGATTCATTTCCAGGAAATAAGAGAAGAATTTTCCAAATCGGTAGAAAACCCATTTCTGAAACAATGTCAATTACCATATCCTAAAAATATTTCTCAGAATCTAAACCATTTGGGAGAAATCAAGATTGGGGTGACATAAATTTTCCCATATTGGAAATCGCACCAATCTTCAAGAGACAATTTTTCAGAATGATTTTTGGGCAAATTGAGCAGATTTTGGAAAAACAATTGAAATCTCATTTGGAAAAAATGCCAAATTAGTTAACCTCCAAAGGATTTTTCAAAAGGATGAATATTTTGGGAGATATGATGTATTTTTTGGGCGGGTTATTCCTATATTTTTTGTTAATTCTTTATCTGATTCATGAGAACAAATTTTTTTTGCTGACTAAAGGAGGATTCGACGTGAGTGGAGGAGATTATAAAAACTCTGATTATTCCCGTGGAATCAAGGTTGGGAACTTTAAGTATTTTTTGGGATTTTGAGGGGATTTTTATTTTAGAATGTAATTTTCAGAAGCAAGGAGATTTTGAGATTTCGTTTTGCTAAATTATGTCTTTTCCTGTAGTTTGTTTCTTATGTTCTCATTAATCTTTCTTATTTTCATATATTCATTTGAGTTGTGACTTTTTCAATTCAATACCACTTCTATTGTAGCAAACTTTAAAGCATATACATTTGAACATTCCTCTATTTTTCTATGAGAAAAACAAGACCCGTGTTTGAATATTGTTGCTCAATTTCTAATAATTGAAGGGAAACCTAAATGAATCACATATTATTCTTCTATTGAAGAGGTATATTAGATTGATCGTTATTGGATACCTAGCTTACCTATTCAATTTTTTTAATCCCAGTTCTTCCATTCATTCTTTAAGAATTTAAAGCATTTAGTAGACGAGATCATGCCTCCTTATTTCCAACTTTTAGATATTGAAAGACTCATTAATGTTCAAATAAAAAAGACTCATATACCAACCTCATAATCAATCACTATTTACTTGAAAATGTACTAGGAATTTCTCTTTTTCATCCTCGAGATATCTCTAGTAATAACATGAAGCATCCCCTGTAGGAGACAGTGGAGGGATGCCACAAGTTTAGACACAGTTGGATGCATTGATGATTCAACTAACGGAACTTAAAAAATTGAAGGAGAAACAAGAACAAGTCTAGTGTACCAAGTGTAGGATTGAAGGCCATCACAAGGACAAATGCCCAAAATTCATGCAATATTTGGTGACTAGAGCACTGAATCCACTGCTAGGAGGGGGATACTGTGAAATATGTAAGAAATGGGGGCACCATACGACTGATTTTTCATTACTGCATGAGTATCAGAGTACACCAAGGAACTTATTTTGGAATTTTTGTAAGTTCGTCAGACATGAAGAGAAGGATTTTCGTGCATTCGATTTCATGAGGTAGCACACTTCATATATGTATACGATTCAGGAGGAGAATGTTGTGACAGAAGGAGGTGGTCCACAATATAATAATTAGAGAGGCTTTAATCCAGGAAACAAAGGAAATTTTGGCAGAGGTTGAGACAGAGGAGGAATAGGATCGATAATATGTTACAACTGTAATCAAATGTGACACTTAGCTCACGACTACCTGAATCTGTGTACAATGCACACATACTGTAGAGAACTGGACCATGCGATAAAATATTTTCCTCAACTAGTTGTGAAGTGGTAGACAAGAGGGAATCAAACCCATAATTCAAATCAGAATGTACAAAAAATATCAACAGAGAAACGCAATGAAGGGCCAAGAATAGGAGTTGTTACATGCGGAGGAGATATAATAGGGGTTGATGCGACAAATGGAGGAAATTAGGCTAAGCAATGGGTAAATAATTCCACAAGGTCTATGCCAACAGTCGAATCTTAATAGGAAAAGGAGACATATAAGAGGGAAAGAAAAGAGGTACTTGGAGAGGATTCGAGGGCATCAACATCATATGTGTCGCATGTCAATGATCACACAATGCCAGAGAAGCCACTAGGGGAGGTAAGCACTTTAATATAATTCTTAAGTAGTTGTATAGAGCTAATGAAATATGAAAAAGCACTATATGAAATGATTGATCATTGCACATGAGGAAGGAAAACTCCCATCCCACAGAGGGTGGTGAATCAGGTACTGTGTAGAAAGAGGACCGATGGAGAATTCATATTAAGTGCGTAGTTTGGGGAATATGATGTGGATAATGTTATCTTGGACTTGGGGTCCGATGTGAATGTATTACCAAATTATACCTAGGAGATGATGGGAAAGACCAAGTTGATCTGGTCTCATGTTCAATTAAGGCTCCCAAATGAGCATAATATAGTACCAATTGGTTGATTGACAAGAGTACCTGTGAACATAGATGGGGTGTGCAGTACAACAGACTTTTAGGGCATTGAAATCATGGATGATAGTCAACCATATCTAGCACTGATGGGACTTGAATGGGAATTTGATAATCAAGAGATTATTAATATAAAGAGGAGGGAAATGTTATTTGAAGTCAGAGATTTGAAAGTGACTGCACCATTGGACCCACCAACAGGAAAGAGATACATAGAGCTAGCAAGAGGAAACATCATTGACAACTTGTATAACATGACTACATGACTGGATGATTATGTTAACCCCACTACAGATGGTGCACTAATTTGGAGAAGTAGCAATTTGTGTGCATCATAATTAGAAGAAGGTCTGGAGCATTGGTCAGAGAGGACGCATGAAGTATCAACTAGACGATACGCGCACATAACCCTATCATTGCACTGGATTGGAACAAAGTTATGTGATCCACCCAAGTATGATGGATTGAATGATATAAGCTTGTTTGTAAAGTAATTTGAGTTGTAAGTACCTGAAAAACAAATGCTGTTGGCACTAGATGTTGTCCTAAAAGTGACTACAGCCAGGTGGTGGGAACACACAAAGAAGGAATGGAAGACTGGTCATAGTGTATAATACTAATGCAAGGTTTGGTATCGAGGTAGAAAATATTGCACATAAGTATATGGGGGGAGTGATCCAGTAGGTCATGTGGAGTAGTACAGAAACATATGGAACTCAACATTGAAAGAGGACTGGATATACATGTTTATACATACACTAGATACAATCCCAAAGAACTGGTATTTGGAATTTGAAATGTGTAGAGAGACAACCAACTAGGATGAACTAACTCAGAGGTTTAGGGTCACATTAATTTTGAACATGAATCTCCATCAACAGATACAATGATACAGGCTATTCGAACTAATATCTTCTTCAAAGAAGGGTCAATGGAGGTGGTACTAGTCTGCAACATATTTGCTATGACTGTCCATGAGTTATTGGAGTGTTACAATGTTGCTAAGGAATAACAAGATGAGAAAGATCCTAGGAATGTGAAAATACCTGAAAGAGAAGGAGAATGGGCAGTAGAAGGGTCAAAGCTTGAGTTCATTGTGTACACACAACTAATAAAGACACAAAAGGTAAATATTGGGATTACTGGAGTGATGAAATGATAGAGAAGATTGTAGATTTACTGTGTGAGTATCAAGACCTATTCTCAACTACATTTTTAGAGATGAAGGGGATAGATGGGGACTTAGGTGAGATGAATATTCCCTTGAAACCAAGTGCTAAGATAGTGCGACAAAGGCCCTACAGGTTGAATCCGAAGTACAAAGAGAAGATTAAAGAAAAAATAGACAGAATGTTGGATGCAAGGATCATTGAACCCATGGTGGAATCAAATTGGATAAGTCCAATGGTAGTGCAAGACAGAAATACATGAGGGATCATGATTTGCGTTAATTTGAGCAAGTTGAATGATGCATGTTTACATGATCTATTTCCCACACCATTCACAGGTGAGGTATTAGAGAATGTAGGAGGGAAAGAGACTTATTCTTTCACAGATGGATTCTCAGGGTACCATCAAATGAAAATTGTGTAGGAATATTAGTACAAGACTACGTTTGCAACAGAGTGGGGAAGTTATCAGTATACAGTAATTCCCTTTGAACTGAAGAATTCCATTTCATTTTTTTCAAGAGTTGTGGTTGCCGCATTTAAGGAATTTATTCATAAGTTCCTTGAAGTATACTTAGATGATTGGAATGTGTTCAGTCTACTAAAGTATCACATAGAAGTACTCAATATAATGATGGATAGGTGTAGACAATATCAAATTTCACTAAATTTGAAGAAGTGTATTTTTTGCGCACTATTTGGACTTTTGTTGCACCATGTGGTATGCAAGAAGGGATTACTAGTGGATCCGAACAAGATTGTAGTGATTCTAGATTTAGAACCACCTTCATCAGTCAGATAATTGAGGGCAACTCTGGGTCACACAGGATATTACTAAAATCTTATTAAACCCTATGCACAGATCACAACACATATGAAAAAACTGCTAAAGAAGGAATCAAAGTTCCAATGGAACGAGGACTGTCAGAAGGGTTTGGACACCTTAAAGAAACAACTAGTGACCTCGTTGATCTTGATCTTTCCAGATTGAAACAAGGAGTTCCATTTTCATGTAGATGCATCATCCATATATTTGGAGCAATTCTATCTCAACCAGGAGAGGGAGACATTGATCACCCAATTTCTTTTGCAAGTACTAGGAAGTTGTCCATAGTAGAGAATAATTACACCACTACAGAACGATAAGGATTGGAAATGGTACATGCATTACAGAAGTTCATAAATTATTTATCAGGTTCTCACTTTAATATGCACACAAACCATTCTGCATTAAAATACTTAGTGAACAAGTCAGTGTTTGGGAGGAGAATGTGCATATGGCTACTGTTGTTCCAAGAATACGATTTTGAGGTTGTGGTGAAACCATGGAAGCTAAATATAGGACCAGATCATCTATCGTGCATAGTATCAGGAGAATACACAGGGATTTTAGATGAGAGTTTACTAGATGCATAACTATTTGCAGTTAAAATGGTGGATGAGTACTTCACAGACATCTTGCAATTTTTAAGAAAATGAATGGCCCCATTAGACATGATAGTTGCACAGAAGAAACAATTAGTAGTTAAGGCATCAGATTATTAGTTGATTGCAGGAAAATTATACAAGTCGGGGGAAGATGGAATATTGATACGATGTGTGTTGGAAAATGAAATACCTATGATACTCACAGAAGCACACAAAGGGATTACATGAGGACATTACGTAGGTAAGGCAATGATGCATAAAATTTTCTGCGTAGAGCTCTAGTGACCTACACTATATAAAGAGGCTAAAGAGCATTGTCAGGCATGCAATATTTTTGAAAGGGTAGGAAAGCCATCCAGGAGGGATGAAATGCCTCTACATCCACATGTTACATTACAAGCATTTGATAAATGGGCCATATACTTTAAACATAAAAAGTTCCAAGTGGGGGACTTAGTAGTACTATATGACAACAAGTTTATGCAACATCCTGGAAAGTTCAGAATGCACTGGTTGGGGCCATATGTGATTAAGTATGTGACGGAGGCAAGTGTCACATAGTTGGAAACTTTGAATGGATAAGTCCTTGGAAGAATGGTAAATGGAAGTTGAATGAAGCTCTATAGAGACAACTGACCATTTGCACAGTAATATGAGCTGCATCAAAACCACATGTAGCATAGTAACTGTACTATAGTAGGGAAGTAAAACACAAAAAAACAAATAAAAAGTAGAAAAAGGAAGAAAACAAAATAAATACAAAGGGGAACAAGAAGAAGTATCGTGCAATAAAAGGACATATCACATAGATAAAGGGAACAACGTAAAGTAAGCTAAGTGAGTGCAACATTATAGTGCATGAAAAGACTGTTAAGGGAATTAAAGCACAAAAAAAACATTTAAAAATACATAAATCACAATATGTATTGGAGACGCATAGTCATAAATAGAAGGCGTCGCCAAGGATCGAGACAGATTGGAAAATCCAGGGGAAAATCCAACGGAGGATTGGCATTAAAGTCACAATAAGGAAAGTATTAATGGATGATTCTGACCAGATTCGACACTTTCGATGGGCGTGAAAGTAGTCATACAACTGTCTAAGGGTGATAAAAGCACCAAAGGTCCCGATGGAGAAGGTTATTTGCAAGTTAACAAAACTATGAGCATAGAGACAGAACCAGAGAGAACCAGAGTCGACTTAGAGTCGAACTACAATCACACTAGAATAAACATAGAGTAAGCAAAGAAACTTGTCACATGAAACCATGGCCTCGCTGAAAATTGGAGCGCCATCAACAGTGACACATAAGCAATTGAAACAACCACCAGTGGTCAAGGAAACACCTGGAGCTTCGGCTTCACAAACATAATTTCACAGGGACTATATCCCACCAAGGAAGGAAAACACGTCTGAAGTTCAAGTCCTCGTAGATGGAAAATACCCACTGGTCACACCATCAATCCCACTTGGTGTAAGTGTTGAAGGAGACATGCTAGAAAAGATTGTCATTATGAAATTTGTCGATCATGATATCACGAATGAGCAGAAGTTTCTCGAACTGGCAAGGGAAAAGTATGTGTGCACCAAGAGCATACCGGGAATAGAAGAAATACTGCTAGAAAAGCAGATGTGGGAAACAAGACTTGAGAATTCAAGGATACTAAACCTACTGGAGGTTCCACACTTTGGTGTAGCCTAGAAATAAATGCTTGTGTTAAGTTACTACTCAATTGTGTCCATGGAGGGACATTGTGGCTTGACCTACCGATGTCGATAGATATCACATTAATTGCATGGATCACAGGGCTACTAGAAGCAAGAGAGGATATGAACACCTTGTTCAAAAACAAAGAAGAGGAGAAAGCCCAATCAAAATCCATGAATGAGAAGTTTCACACCTTTAGGGGAAAATGGGGGTGGATGTTGTGAACATAAACAATGAAGGGGTCTGGTTTGCAACATAGGTGTTGGCATGAAAATCATTGTGGAAATGCCACAAGGACGAAGTATCGGCTGTAGTATTAGTTGTTGAGATTATGTACCTTGGGAGGTGTTCCCCATGTGTTTGTACTCTCCTAAACACATGTGGGAAGTACTATGTACTTTGTGCCTTGTACTTTATGTATAATTTCACTTTGACTTAGGATATTTAAGTCAAAAGTGAAATTTTGTCATTTATGCCTAAAATGACTATTAATTCACTTTGTGGGTGAATTAGAGACATAAAGTGAACTTAGGGAACTTAACCCAAAGTGGGTTTTTGAGTTAGATTCTTTTGGAGAGATCTCAACCTTTGATTAGATGGGAGATGGGATGATCTTAGCCATCCATATCTTAGGTATCCTTATGGAGGCTCAAGAGGGGCACAAAGGGAAAAGGAGAGCTCATTCACTCATTTGCTCACTTGGAGAGATTGAGAGAGAGAATGGAGATAAGGTTTGTTGCATGAGGTGAGGCTAGCTCGGGTGCATGCTTTCATGGACAGAGCCTTCAAGATTTGGGCCTTGTTTATTTACTAAGGAGTTTCCAGTGTTGAAGAGGGCGCATCAGTAATGGGGAGGACTTACACCTATCAGATTGTAGTGGGATTAGTTTCAGAGGGAGGCCACACACTAGTATCAGAGTACTGTGGAGGGGTTTTCCATTCAAAGCTCACTGTTTGCATATGCAACATTTTCAGTGGATTTGGGAGCATTTATGAGGGGCACACCTTCCAATGGTGCACCTAGTTCATTTGGACTTGTGTTTCAGATTGGATCAAGACGTTATTGTATCAATTTCATCTATATTTTGTACTTGTTGTATTCCACCATATATTCTCCTCATATATAGACATATATTCCAAACCGGTTTTCCCCGGGGGGGTTTATCTAGGGTCATGTTGACCAAAAATACCCGTGTATAAATTTATGTGTGTTAGTCTTTTAGATCTTCTTATTTTCAATTGTAAAGATCTCTAGGTGTGTTACATTTATTTTTGTATGCATGTGGTAACCATTGGTGACTAAAACTACATGCTAGAGAACCTAAATTGCAAATGTAACCGTAACTAATCAACAGGAAGTTCATGAATTGTTGGCTTTCCTAAAACAAAAACAAAGCTTCACAAGACAGTTGAAACATAGAGCCAACCTGAGGTCAAAKACATACCCATTTGGCAGCTTGATAGGACCTGGAAAAATCTTCATGGTATCAAAGTTGAGGTGGCTAATTTTTGAGCAGTTTGGAAAACATATGTGTTGGTTGTCATATACATCTTATTGGCAGATTTTTGTGGAAAACCATTGATAGTTTTTAGTGGTTGTTAGTGGCCAGATTTTTGTGGAGGACAGTTGGGTAGTTGTGTCAGTTTTTCATTAGTCTCTTTTCACACCTACGGAGTAGGAGTGAGGCTGATTTGACTCGACCTCTTTTGACACCTATATTGCTAGGAGTGAGGTCAAAGTTTGCTTGCCTCTTTTCACACATGTGCTGACAGGAGTGAGGCAATGTTCCTTTGCAGTTTGAGCATCAGTTGGAGTGAAGTTTGGCAGACATGTTAGCATCTCAGATGTGTGTTGAGGACAGGCTAGCTGGGGCTAGCAATTGATCGCCTTGGAAGGTGAGGATGGTCTTTGTCTTAGAGGACCTCGAACTATGGGACATAGTTGAGGCGGTTGTTGCAGTCATTCCTGTCACTGCTCATGTCTTGGTGGTAGAGTTTAGGAAAAGGAACAACAAGGCAAAGAGGACCAATTTTGATACAGTAAGAGATCATATCATTCCTCATTTGACTGGGAAGACTTATGCATATGAGATGTGGGCATATCTATGCAATTTGTACGAGAGCTCTAATGAGAACCGGAAGATGGTTCTTCATGACCAACTCAGGGGCATTTTCATGCTCAAGGATGAGTCAGTGAATTCATTCCTTGGTTGTTACACCGAGATCATAGACAATATTGGATCCGTCAGAGAGGTGGTGAGGCAAGCTATGAATAGCTTCACCAAACCTTGGGGTCTATTCATTCGTGGAATTGTTTCTAGGGAGGTCATGCCTACATGGGAGAGGATGTGGGATGAATTCATCCAGGAGTATATTAGACTTGTAGCATATGCCTCTGGACAATGACAACAACATTCAAGTCAAGGTGATGAGGATCTTTCTCTTTGGACAAAGGGCAAGAAGAAGGTCGACCATGGGGGTCGGCAGGGTCCCAAGTTTGGGGCCCCACCACAGGGGAGTGGAGGAGAGAGCAATAGTGGTCAGAAGAGACATATGATCAAAGTGAAGTGCTTTGTTTGTAAGAAGTTGGGCCACTATGTTGGATAGTGTCCCAATAGGAAGAAGAAGAGTGATGGTACTACAGCTACAACAAAGGAGGCACAATTTCAGACTCAGTTTCAGAGAGAGTGTGCTTTCCTCATATGTTTCACTTCAGTTGAGACAACACCCAATATCTAGTATATTGACAGTGGGGCTTCGAGCCATATGAATGAAGTTAGAGAGAAATTGACTGATCTCAGAGACATCGAGGTCAAGATGGATATTTCTCTTGGAGATGACACCTTGGTCAGAGTTGTTGGGATTGGCACTGTTACCTTTCAGAGAGATAGCATGCCACCTATATCGTTCAGGGACGTTCTCTATGTCCCTGGGCTGAAGAAGAATTTGATTTCAGTTTCTACCCTCTAGGATAGAGGTCTTGAGGTGAATTTCAGAGGCACCGAGGTACTCATTCATCCTCAAGGGTCTTTGCTTGCCTCAGGACAAGTGATTGGAGTGAGGGATGGGAAACTGTTCAGATTGCTTTTTCAGCCTCTTCATGCATTGGCAATGAGAAGTGATAGAAAAAAGCATACATGTGAGTTATGGCATCATAGGATGGCCCACCTATATCATGGATATCTCGAAGAACTAAGAGAGGTTGTGATTGGAGTGCCACAGATAAATACAGAGCATCGAGATGTTTGCATAGGGTGTGCGCTTGGTAAGTTTACCAAGGCCTCATTCCCCAGCAGTGACACCAGGTTAGATGGGATACTCGATTTAGTACAAACGGACGTGTGTGGGCCCATGACTCAGAATTCCTTGAGTGGTTGTGAGTACTATCTCACATTCATTGATGACTACTCAAGGAAGACTTGGATCTATTTCCTGAAGGCCAAGAATGAGGTCTTAAAACGGTTCCAAGAGTTCAGAGCTCTTGTGGAGAACCAATCTGGAAAGAGGATCAAAGTCTTGCAGTCGGATAACGGGGGTGAGTATTTCTCTAGACATTTCATAGACTTTTGTGCCCAACATGGAATTAAAAGACAAATTACCATACCATACAACCCCCAGTAGAATGGGGTTGCTGAGAGGAAGAACCGGACTATCACCAATGCAACGAGATCCATGTTGCACGATTAGAGTTTTCCTTTGTACTTATGGGTAGAGGTGAGTGCTATTGCAGTTTACCTGCAGAACAGGAGCCCCCATAGGATATTGGGGAAGATGAATCCTGAGGAGGCCTTCACTGGTAGGAGGCCCAATGTCGATCACATCGGGATCTTTGGGTGCTTGACGTTTTCTCATGTCCCCTCGGAGAGGAGGACAAAGCTAGACCCCACAATCCAGCAAGGGATTATAGTTGGATACTCAGAGGTTTCCAAATCCTATCACATCTACATTCTTCCACTTAGGAGAGTGGTGGTGAGCAGAGATGTCATATTTGAGGAGGATAGGTCTTTTCAGAGATCTCTTGAGTCGAGAGTTAGACTTGAGGATGATGTAGAGGCACTGATTGATGTCTCAGAGGGAGCACAACCTCAGGTTTCAGGTACACCAATATTAGGGGTGACAGGGTCACCATACACAGCTTTAGGGTCACAATCAGAGCATGTTCAGTCAGAGGGGCCACAGACTTCAATTTCTCAGAGTGTTGAGACGAGTCTTGAGGAAGTCACTCTTGCGAAGAGAGACCTTACTTTTCCATTGACCACTTCAGGGAAGAGGAAACCTAGATGGTTTTAGGAGACCCTAAAGGAGGCTATAGAGAATGTAGGGGAGCCCAAGAGCCAGATCAGAGAGAGCAGACCTCCAGTCAGATTTGGAGCATATTTGGCACTAGTGAAGAGTATCAGAGATACTGAGCCACAAACATTTGCGAAGGAAGTGGACCATCAGGTTTGGAGAGAGGCCATGGTAGAGGAGTGTGACTCCATTATGTGCAATGATGTTTGGGAGGTGGTTCTTAGGCCAGTGGGGAAGTCAGTTGTGACTTGTAGGTGGTTTTACAAAACCAAGTATACTGCAGATGGCAGCATAGAGAAACACAAGGCCCATTTTGTGGCACGAGGATTCTCTCATATTGAGGGAGTTGATTATGACGAGACATTCACACCAGTTGCGAGATACACCTCCATCAGGAGTATCATTTCCATAGCAGCAGATATGGGTTGGAGCATTCAACAGATGGATGTGAAGACCACATTTCTGAATGGATTTATTCATGAGGAGGTGTACAATGAGCAGCCACAGGGGTTTGAGTTAAGTGATAGGGATACTCACGTGTATCTTTTGAGAAAGGCACTTTATGGTCTAAAGCAAGCTCCCCAAGCTTGGTATTCATGCATAGACACATACTTGCTTCAGATGGGCTTTGAGAAGAGTGATGTTGATCCTAACCTGTACTACATCATTAGAGGTGAGGACACTCTCATTCTCATTTTATATGTGGATGACTTGTTCATCACTAAAGCCGAGGATCTCATAGCTAAGTGAAAGCTGGGACTTTCATCAGAGTTTGAGATGAGTGATATTGGATTGATGCACTACTTTCTGGGTATGGAGGTATGAAAGGAGGAGGGTCACATATTTCTTAGGCAAGGGAAGTATACAACAAATATTTTGAGAAGATTTCATATGGAGGACTGCAGACCCATGTCTACACCCATGATTACCAACTGGAAGAAGCTTAGTGCTTCAGATAGCCATTTGGTATATGCCACAGTTTATAGGCAGTTGATCAGTTCACTCATGTATCCGGTTAACACTAGACCAGATATTTGTTTTGTCATGAACACTCTCAGCTAGCATATGGTAGAGCCAAAGAGTGTTCATATGATAGGGGAAAAACATGTTTTGAGGTACATTGTTGGGACAGTTGATTATGGCCTACACTATATCAGAGGTGATGGAGTCAGTTTGATTGGCTACATAGACTCAAACTGGGCAGGATGTGTTACTGACAGAAAAATCACCTCAAGGTGTCGCTTTGGTTTGGGGTCAGGACTTGTTTCCTGGTTCAGTCGGAAGCATAATTCAGTTTCTTTGAGTTCAATTGAGGCAGATTACATGGTGGCCAGTCAGGCCAGTTGCAAGGCCATTTGGCTTCGTAAGATGTTGGTTGGATTGTTTGGTCAGGAGATGCCACCGGCCGTCATACACTGTGATAATCAGAGTTGCATTAAACTCTCTGAGAATCCAGTGTTTCATGACCGGTCGAAGAACATTGATATCAGGTACCACTTCATCCGTGATTAGGTTTAGAGAGGCACAGTTCAATTGCATTTTATATCGACTAATGACCAGGTTGTAGATATACTCACCAAGTCCCTGCCAAGGGGAAAACATGTATACTTCAGAGACAAGATGGGCTTGGTGAGAAACATCTTCCTCAGTAAGAGGGAGTGTTGAGATTATGTACCTTGGGAGGTGTTCCCCATGTGTTTGTACTCTCCTAAACACATGTGGGAAGTACTATGTACTTTTTTCCTTGTAATTTATGTCTAATTTCACTTCGACTTAAGAGATTTAAGTCAAAAGTGAAATTTTGTCATCTATGTCTAAAAGGGCTATTAATTCACTTTGTGGGTGAATTAGAGACATAAATTGAACTTAGGGAACTTAACCCAAAGTGGGTTTTTGAGTGATATTCTTTTGGAGAGATCTCAACCTTTGATTAGATGGGAGATGGGATGATCTCAGCCATCCATATCTTAGGTATCCTTATGGAGGTTCAAGAGGGGTACAAAGGGAAAAGGAGAGCTCATTCACTCATTTTCTCACTTGGATAGATTGAGAGAGAGCTTGGAGATAAGGTTTTTTGCATGAGGTGAGGCTAGCTTGGGCGCATGCTTTCATGGAGAGAGCCTTCAAGATTTGGGCCTCGTTTATTTACTGAGGAGCTTCCAGTGTTGAGGAGGGTGCATCAATAGTGGGGAGGACTTACACCTATCATATTGCAATGGGATTAGTTTCACAGGGAGGCCACACACCAGTATCAGAGTACTGTGGAGGGGTTTTCCATTCAGAGCTCACAGTTTGCATCTGCAAGAGATTCAGTGGATTTGGGAGCATTTATGAGGGGCACACCTAGTTCATTTGGACTTGTGTTTCAACTTGGATAAATATGTTATTGTATCAGGTTCATCTATATTTTGTACTTGTCGTATTCCACCATATATTCTCCTCATATGTAGACATATATTCCAAACTAGTTTTCTTCGGGGGGGGTTTATCTAGGGTCATGTTGACCAAAAATACCTGTGTACAAATTTATGTGTGTTAGTCTTTTAGATCTACTTATTTTCAACTGTGACTAAAACTACATGCTAGAGCACCTAAATTGCAAATGTAACCGTAACAGATCAATAAGAAGTTCTTGAACTATTGGTTGTCCTAAAACAACAAAAAAACTTCACAAGACAGTTGAAACTTAGAGACAACCTAAGGTCAAAGACAGACCCAGTTGGCAGCTTGATAGAACCTGGAAAATATTCAATCGCAGCCTCAAAAAAATGCTCAGAGGGAGTCCAAATGAATTGGGCCACATTTTTGGTGAATCGATTTTTGATAGACTGCATAGAGGCCCAGGAGAAAGGCATAGAGTTTCATTATTCCTAGATTCTTATTTTGATTGATCTGGTAGGCTGGCAGGAATTAGGTTATTACCAACACATGAGAACAATTGGTAGAGGTAATGTGGCCATGTAGTGTTCCAAATTATGACATATGCCAAACAAAAGAATACAATCCGACAACAATGTTACATTTTATGTATACTTTGAATCAATCAGGTATATCATAGAACATACACTGCGCATCACAGTTGAGATAGTAGAAACCTACCGGTATATTGCGTGATTCAGAGTAGGGATGCACCAGATGTATATTCAAGCAAAACAGGACCTTGCACATCAGTGGCTTCCTACCAACTACAATTTAACGTCAGAGGATGTATGCCTGATTGCTAATGATTGAGAAAATGGGTGGAAAACCCAACAAAACAAACAGGCCACCCAGAAGAGGAAGAAGAAAAGGAAAGAGATGAATAAGAATGGGACAAGGGGAAAGGGAATAACCAGAAAAATTACATAGGAAATACGCTTGGCCTATCAATAGAAGTGACACAACAAACATTCCCCACAATAGGAGTGAAACGAAAAGACAAGGGGGAGGAGCCAACAGGAGGTGCACGCAAGAAGACAAAAGTGCACAAGGTACCCCCCATCTATAATATGACCAATGATGACATGGAATGAATCAACTACCAAGTAAGGGATGCCACAAAGGAGGAAATCAAGGAAGTAACCAAGAGACACACATAAATTCACCAATAAGTCTAGGCCCAATTAACACAAGTGCAACAATTCTTGGAAGCAGCCAGAATAACACTAGAGCACAAATTTGGTGGACAATCGAGCACAAGTCTGGTAGAGGAAGAACATACTCCCAACATACCTATGCCTGAGCTAGCAGTTGGGTGTATAAAATTACAAATCGAGATAGGCACTGTCAAGTTCCCAATTCCCAAACTATAAGAACATATGAAGAAACTGATCCAATTGAACATACTAGTGTTACAGATGCCTATACACATATTACAAATCTTGCAAATAGGCATTTTTCATGAGAATAAGCTCCATGTAGATGAATCGAACTGAGAAATGACCAAAGTAATGGATGAAAGGGATCAATTATAGCAATAGTATGTGACTGTGATACAACAAAGGAGTGACGTTAAAGGAAAAGTGGAAGAAGCGATGAAGATAAAGAATAAGGCCAAGGATAGGGCAAGGAAATCTCTAAAGGAAAAGTATGAAGCCTAGATAATGGAGCAAAAGACACAGGCGGCCATCTAAAAGTTGTATAAGGACATTCCAGAAGTATTGATAGTAGTAGAGGCCACTATGGAAGGGCAGTTATTGAAAATTAGTGAAGCCAACAAGGGATTTCACATGAGGATTGAGGACCTACAATTCAAAGTTTACCAGGAACACCACCAGAGGAAAGAGCAGGCAGAGAGAGAACAACACTGATAGCCATAGCCAACATCAAGAAAGTAGAGGAATAATGCACAAAAATTTGTGAGGAAAGTGCAAAAATATGGACAGACCTAGTAGAAGATCCATAAATGAAGGCCATGGAAGCAAAATTAAGGGATGCACATGAAAAGGTGTAGAAAGATTCAAAAATCATAAACAACCTTCCACCGACTGAACGAATGATGACCATTTTGGCGCAGAGGCAGTCATATGTGGAAGTTGAAAGGATGTGAGATAAAAAAAAATATCATTCAACAACGCTTAGGACCATTACAAGAAGAAGCATTGAAGGTGATAGGAGAACTGGAAACTACATAGGGCAAGGTGAAATAAGTACCACGTGAAATAGAATAAAATATTACGACCTTGACTGCTCAGGGTGTAGAAGAAATTGTGGAAACTGAGGAAACAATAAAAAAGGAAGTTGCAACAACTAAGGAATCCTCCCAAAAGTTCATCCAAGCATGGAGGAGCATGTAACAGGCCTGAGTGGCTTAGGATGAGTCACAGGTGAGTGTTGGGGGAATGTTGGATAGGAATTGTGGAAATAATATTCATGAAAATCCCAAGTATGGAAGATGTGCGTTGAAGAAGAAGAAGACAAGGAAGTATCAGGAGTACGTAGTTGAGGCACATTCAGGAGTACAGTGCACAGTAAGAGGAATAAAGCAGGGGAATAAAGTAGGTTATAAAGAAAGAGAAGAAATTGGGTGGAAAGGAAGGATAACATTTTGGCATACTAAAAATAGAAAGCCGCATAAAAGAAGCAAGACCAATTGTCGAGAAGGAAAAAGAAACATGCAGGTGCAAAAGCAGGTAAAGCAGCCCGAACAACAAGTTAACTTGAGTTGTCATGAATTGTAATAGGGTTTTGGGACGAGAAATGTAGGGTTTTAAGCCCTAGAATTCATGTATAAATATGTAATGGGTTGGGAATATAGGGGTTCTTGTCTCGTTCTTATTGATTCTTTTCAAGAAGAGAGTGATAGAATGTTCTGCAAAGTTACTATTGAGTCTATGAATGTTAGAGAAACGTTGCAGAGAGAGAGGCTTGCACTGCATAGAGGCTAGGCTAGGTGAAGGAAAAGATAACATGATGTATCTTTGTAAGCACAGTGCGCAAGCCTAAGAAAATTACCGAAATCATAATAAATAAGCCATCCATTGTGGGTGTAGCCCAAAGTTGGGTGAACCATGTTAACTACTGTGTTTATTGTCTTTTATGTGATTGATCATGGAAATACTTTCTTGATGAGGATTAGACTAGATTTGGCTTATGTGTGATCATGGAACAATAGTTATGAATGTCTCAAGTAATTGGTTTATGTTGCAATCTGAAGTATAATGCTAATATGTAATTGAATTCACTAAGTAACCAATGAAGAACAAAGACAGGATAACATGAACAATGTTGGTTGTGGAGCCTGATTATCTTCTTGATTCAGATGTCTTTGTTTTCAACCCTGTTTATACCCCATGAATATTGTACACCCCGGAAGACTGTACACCCCTCCACGCAGAGGGGTTGCAGGGGGGGCTTTCCCCCTCTGCGGGGTCTGGGGATTCATCCCCCTGGGTGGGGGGTCTGGAGGAAAGCGGGCCCCCGGCGGGGGTTCAGGGGCGAAGCCCCTGAAGGAAAAATTGCCTTGTAAATGTATATTGTAATTTCATAGTCAATCTTGAACGTTCATCATTAAGTCACGGATCTGATGGTAGAGATTACGTTAGATTTTTTTTCCCTAGAAGGAAACCCTCTTTTGTGAGGGAATTGTATTGTGGTTGTGTATTATTGAGAATATTTTATTTCAAGAGAGGATACTATGAGAGAAAGAAGAGGAAGTTACAATGGGTGTGTTGTAGGTTGTATCCCTTCATTTTGCTGGATAATAAAAAGGAAGGACTTGGAAATTTCTCTTGTGGACATAACCCACGTATATTTGTAAACCACGTATATTTGTGTTTCTATTGTATTGTGTATCTTCTATGTTTTATTTCCACATTTGTTTTATTTTATTTCTCAACGATCATGTTTTTCTAACACAAGGAATCGATAAGTAAGAATGAATAGAGTGATCACCTCACATTCCCTCACTACTGCAAAAACTTGGTTCCTACAACCCCAATAGATGCCTCGGGTGAGACTTCACTTGCATGTAGGTGATGCTAAAAGGGTTAGTATATGAAGGGTTTTTTTGGTTAATATAACTTGAACCTAGGTTCTTACACTAGTGTGCTAACATGTTTCCCTAGGTTAACATACTTCTTATGTTGGCACCCATGCCACTTTGTTCCATAAGATTATGATTTCTCGTAGAATATGCTTACATAAATGAGCCTCATGTAATACCTCCATATGAGCCTTGGGTATAGTATGTAAGTATATTGTAAGTTTGGAAAGTGAATTACAATTTCATTATATTGGAATTAATTTAGAATAATAATAATAATAATATAATAAAAGGTGCACTTGGGGGTGAGAACTTCCTAGGAGCACCATGGGGGCAATGAACCAATGAGTAGGGAAACTAGAAGAGTCAATAAATTATATTTTATTGTGGATTCCAAGTGTTTATCTCCCAATCCCTTCTATCCTTTTTCCTTGTGTGCCTTGTGTGCCTTGTGTTTTATTTTCCAAGTTTTAAGGAAATACAGAAGCTCTCCAAGCAAACCTTGAAGAAGGAATTTTCCCTTCCTTTGGGGGAAAATGATTTATTCATTCTAGCATTTGTATGTTGGTGTTGAGAGTGTAGTTTTATGACATGAATGAATGTAGAATCCATGATTTATATTTGGGTAATGGATGAGTTACAACTAAAATTCCTTGGTTCCAAGAAATAGAGATCCCTTGGCCAACCTGTATTGGAGAATTGGAGGGAAGGGGGATAGACTAAGGTATTGTTTATAATATGAGAGGATTCCATTCCTTGTGTTGTGTATGGATAATGGGGAAGAGAGGTTGATGAGTGGGATTGTTATAGTAAGGATGGTATGATATGTTATCCTTTGGATGGGATAGTTATAAAGTGGGATGAATGAGAGAAACTAGAGCCATGTAAAAAAAATTATCCCTTTTTGTTTCATTTCCCGACATGAGGGTAGCACCTACATGAGGTGGTGCCTATGGATGGGAGAAAAAATACTCCCATGGAGATATTTCCCCAAGTGTACTCTTTTAACATATAAGTATTTTAGTTTTTGTTATTATTTGTTGAAGATTAATGCTTGCGGGTAGTGTTGTATTTGATGAAGATGTGCTTGCTTGGGAATAAAGAAAGCTTGGAATTTAGCATTATTGTTGGCACTGTGTGTGGTTGTAAGACCCCAGGTTCGAGTTATTGTCAACCAATTGCAGATACCGACCCTTTAAAAATCACATGTTTGTGCAAATGAAGTCTCACTAAAGGTATCTATTGGGACTGCAAGAACCAGGTTTCTTCAATAGTGAGGAAATGGGAGGCGACCATTCTATTCATTCTTCCCTATTAATGATATGTGCATAATTATGTGTTTATCCTTTGTAAGTTACTTAGATATTTTTGGTTCATATTACCATTGTATTCTCGATTACAACATAAACCATTACTTTACCAGTCATAGCCATTGTGCAATGATTATAAATAAATCAATTCTAATCTAGTAAACATCAATCAGAATCCATGAACAAACAGACCAAAAGATAGTTAACACAAGATTTAACTTGGTTCACCCAAATCTGGGCTACGTCCATAATGACTGGCTTCTTTATTATTCGTTTGGTAATTGCTTCAGGCTTGTGCACTGTGCTTACAAAGATACATCATGGTTATATTTCCTTCCTCCTAGCCTTACCGCTATGCAGTGCAAGCCTCTCTCTCTCTTTGCATTCTCTCCCTAGAAATCAGACATGGATTCTTCTCTTTTACAGAATAACAGTATAAAGAAGAGAACTCAATACGAGGAACCCAAACATATCAAGAACAAGAACCCCTATTCTCCCAACCCATTACATATTTATACATACATTCTAGGGATTAAAACCCTACTTTGTTCATCCCAAAAACCCTATTATAATGCATGAATACTCCAGTTAACTGGTTGTTCAGGATTCTTTCACTTTCTTTTTTGTCTGCATGTTGATTTTTCACTCTAATTGCTATTTTCCGTACTTTTCTGCATCCTTCCATATTTAGCACATCGGATTTCCATCCTTCCTTTTCGCCCACTTTATTATCTTTCTTTATTCATCTTTCTACTTTATTCATCCTTCTACTTTATTCATCTTTCTACTTTATTCATCCTTCTACTTTATTCATCTTTCTACTTTATTCTCTTTTCCACTTTATTCGTCTAGATGCGCCTCAACTTCACACTCCTGAATCTTCCTTCTGCTTTTGCGCACTTCTTCTATACATAGGATTTTTACCATAATTGTATCCCAAAACTGCTTGTCCAATAGGCCCCCAACACTCACATGTGGATTGTCCCAAGCCACTCAAGCCTGTTTCCTGCTCCTTCATGCCATAATGAAATTTTGGGAGGTTTCCTTAGCTACCTCCACTTCCTTGAGTATTGTTACCTCTATTTTTGTGATCTCTTCGCCCCCCTGCAAAGTCAAGGATGTAAGTTTTTCTTCTGATTCATGGGTTGCTTACTTTACCTTTCCCTCTAGAGTGGCCAGTTCACCTATCACCCACACTGCTTATTCCTACAGTGGTCCTAAATGTTGTTGAAGGATCTTTTGTTGATCCCTCATCTTTCCACTTCCACATATGACTACCTCTATGCCAAAATTATTGTCACACGTTCAACTAGCAGAAGTGTAGTTATTTTCTCTAAAGCTTGTTTGGCCTTTTGACATGCTTCTCTTAATTTAGCCTCAACAACCTTCATCTTGGGATCTTCCACTAAATCTATCCAAATATGCACACTCTCTTCATATAGTTTGGCACGCTCTTCTTCCACCTTCTTGATGTTGGTGACTACTCTCATTGCCATTCTCTCTCTTCCTTCTCTTACTTCTGGTGGCGTTCCTGGTGCACTACACAATTGTAGATCCTCAATATTTGCTTGGAAGTCCTTTATGAATTCATCGATATTCAACACTTGTTTTCCCATAGTAGGTTCTACTACTATTGAGACTTCCAGAATGGCCTTGTATAATTTCTGTACGATTACTTGTGTTTTATGCGCTATACTTTCAATTTCGTCCTTTTCCTTGAAGGATTTATTTACCCTTTTCTCGCCCTCATTTTTGTCTTTCATTACCTCTTTCACTTGGCCTTCAACTTCATTCTTTTGTTGGAGCATAGTATCATATTGTTTTTGTAGTTGATCTCTTTTGTCCATCACTTTTGTTAGCTCCTGGTGCGCTTCATCTCCACGGTTCTTAATATCTTGCAATAATCCTATTTCCAAGTCTTGTAATCTTTATATCAACATCCTCGATACCACTATGTTCAGGTGTCCTAGCGCATTCACCTGTTATTTTAATTCAAAAGTTGGAAATTCAAGTGTGTCTGTCTCAATCTAGAGTGTTCTATGCCCAACTGCTAGCTAGGTTAAGGATGGATGCTCAGCCTCTTCTTTCTTCCCCAAAATTATGGACGGTCCTCCCTTGGTCCTACGCTCTTTTGTTAGGTTGGAAGTTGCTAAGAGTTGTTGGAGTGTTACCAATTGATCCTCCACATTTGTTTGTTGATTTGCCTACTTCCTGGTTCCTTCCTCCATGATTTCCTCCGCGACATCTTGTACCTGGTATCCTATGCGATCCATATCATCATTTTTCAAAGTATAAACATGGGTTTCTCTATGCACTTTAGTCTTCTTACACTCCCCTCCTACTGGTTCTTTACCCTTATATTTTCATTTGACGCCTTCCATGGGGACTGTCAGTTGTGTCACTGCTATTGATGGCCTACGTGCATATCCTACTCCATTATTATGATCATTCTCCTGCTCCTCATCCATTTCTTCATCATTCTTATCCTGCTCTCCTTCCTCTTTTGGGTGCCTCATTTTCTCTGCTAGTGTTTTCCACACATATTCCCGATCATTCACAATCAGGAATACATCTTCCAATGTCAACCTATAACTGGTTGGTGGCCACCTGCACATCGAGTCGTTCTTTTATTGCACATACATGTGGTGTATTCCTATTTTGAAACATGCAATGTCGTTATAGGTTTCCATCGTCTCAACTGAAATGCATGGTGTATGCTCGATTATACTCCTGATAGTATCGAAGTATACACAGAATGTGACATTATTGTCCCGTTGTTTTCTCTTGTTGGGCATATTCCTTAAGTTGGCATATCGCGTGGCCATAACACCTCAACCAAATGTTCCCATGCACTAATAGTATCCTGGTTCCTACCATCCAACTAGAGAAATCAAAATCAACAACCATTCATAGTGAAATTATGTGCCATTTCCTGGGCCAGAATACAATCTTGCAAAAAATGGTTCACCAAGAAGGTATCCCATTTCATTTGAACCCTTTTGACAAATCTTTCTACAGCTGGTACGTCATCCTTCCTACATTTGTGCGGAAACTTGAAGGCCAACACCTGCATTGAAAATCGAACATTGTCATCATTGATGTTTTTAACATCCAGTCCCCTTTTCCCTCTGAAAGTCTGGAACTTTTCCTTCATTGATTCTGAGAGGGATCTCTCTCCTTCCTTGTTGAAAAAAAGGGTCGGATCCTCACCTACCTTAGGGAGCCCTATAATCCACGTAATTAGTGAAATATCAATTGATGTGGGTGGGTCAATCCATGATGTCCCTCCATGGATGCAACTGAGAAGCAACTTCACACAAGCATTAATTTTCTGACTATGTATGAAGTGTGGGATTTCCATCAGATTTGGTATTCTCTCCTTCTCTAATCTTGTTTCCCACACCTATGTTTCAAGCAATATTGCTCATGTGATTGGTGCGCTCTTAGTTCACAAATACTTTTCCCTGTCTAGCTCTAGGAATTTTTTCTCGTCGGTGATATCATGATACGTGAACTTGAGACCGACAACCTTGTTGAGCATATCTCCTTCAATACTTACACCAGATGAAACTGGTGATGTGTCTAGTGGGTATTTTCCCATTGCTGGAAATCTAATGTGGGGTGCATTGCATTAACTTTGTGGGATATATTACCTATGGAATATTACCTTTGACATTGAATACGAAACTCTGGGTACTTCCTCAACCTTTGGTACATCTATTGGTCGTTTTGACTGTCTTCATGCCACTGATGATGGCGCTCCAACTTTTGGCAAGGTCATCATTTTCTGCGACAGGTTTTTTTATTGGCTTTGCAACTGTTTTGTGGTAGTTGTAGCTCAGCTTTGAGTCACTCAAATTCGCTCTGGTTCACTCTGGTTTTCTCTCTCTTGCATGCATCTCTTAGTCATAATGAGTTATGCATAATGACCTTCGACTACTCTTGTGCCTTATTTCCAACTGTGCATGTCTCTTCACGCCTTAACTACCTTTTCCAATCTGCCAATGGGGTTGATGAGTGGGTAAGTAAATGCATCTTTATTACCAAAGCTGTCGTGTGATTTTTCCCTCATACTTCCAATTTGTCATGATTTCCGATGGATTTTATTATTTAAGATTATATGGCATCTTTATGACCTGTCATTGCCATTTTTTTTCGGCATTCCTATGCTTTAATGCTTCCAATGCTCTTGTTAGTGCCAAAATACGCAACTATTCTTTCTTTTACATTTATTTGCTTCGCATTCTTTTTTCTCTAGTTATTGTTTTATGGAATTTGCATTGTGCCATATTTATGTGCGATAACCATTCCTTCTGCACAAGTTCTTATGTCTTCGTACTCTATAAGGTTTTTCCTTTCCTGTATCTACTTTTTATTTGGTTTTCTTCCTTTTTCTACTTTTTATGTGTTTTTTATGTGTTTTTACTTCCTATTATAGTACAACTACTATGATACATGTGGTTTGGCGCAACCCAGGTTACTATGCAGAATGTCGGTCATCTCTGTAGAGTTTCAATCGACTCCCATTCAACCTTCCTCCAAGTACTTCTCCATTCATTGTTTCCAACTGTGAAACACATGTCTCTGTTATATGTTGAATCACATATGGTCTCAACCAGTGTATTCTAAACTTTCCTGGATGTTGCATGAAATTGTTGTCATAGAGTAACACCAAATCTCCCTCTTGAAACTTTTTATGTTTTATGTGTCGATCATGCCATGCCTTATCTCTTTCCTTTTGAACTTGCTAATGGAACCCTCCAACAAACTGATCTTCTTCAAGCTGTACTAACTCTGATAGTCTATCCTCTATTGTGCTAGAGTCTGAAATATCAGTGATTGATGCAATGCAGAGGCTAGGTAGAATAAAATTCATTGGCATCATTGCTTCTTTCCCATAGACCAACCTGAAGGGTGTCTTCCTTGCCAATTTTTTTCTTTTTTTCCTGCAGTCCCATAACAATGCGGGAACTCTTAAGTCCCAATCATCTCTCCCTACATTGCAGATTTTTGTCAAGGCATTCTCCAGGATTTTATTGAAATATTCCACTGTCCTATTGGCCTAAGGATGATATGGGTTACTCTTCTGATGATGAATTTGAAACTCCCCGGTCAATGCTGCAATTTTCTTATTCAGAAAGTGTGTGCCTTGATTACTGAGTAATATGCGCGAGAATCCAAATCGTGTGACTACATTCTCGAACAAAAATTGTGTAGTAGTCTCCACGGTGTAGTCTATAACTGGGGTTTCTTCTGTCCATCTTGTCAAATACTTCGTTGCAATGATTATGTACCTTTCTCCTGATCTTCTCGCTCGTGGGTTGATTGGCCCCACAAAGTCTATGTACCATTTATCAATTGCTTGCAACATAACTTGTGGATTTAACGACATTCCATCCCTCTTGGATGGTTTTCCCTCTCTTTGACATACGTTGCATGACTGAATATATTTTTTATCATCCATGTGAAGTGTAGGCCACCAAAAACCCGTGCACAAGATCTTTTGTGAAATTTATCTCCATCCATAATGTCCTCCTTCAAACCCATCATGTGCTTCTTCAAGTATCATCGATCTTTCATGTTCCAACACACAACAGATCAAGATTCCATCTGCACCCAACTTGTATAAATTCCTTGCAATCAACTGATAATATGATGCTTTCACTACCAGTTGTTTCTTCGACACGACTGTCATATCTGATGGAGCCATTATTGTACTTATAAATTGCACGATGTCCGAGAAGTAATCATCCACCATTTTAATCGCAAAGAGTTGTGCATTTGGGACACTGTCATCCAAATTGGTTGCTTCTTCTTCTGATAGTATGTGTGATAGATGATATGGACCTGCATTCAACTTCTATGGTTTCACGACAACCTCAAAATCATATTCTTGAAACAAAAGTATCCATCTACATATTCTCCCCCCCCCAACATTGGCTTGTTCCCTAAGTATTTTAATGTAGAATGGTCTGTATATATATTAAAGTTAGACCCCGATAAGTAATGTTTGAACTTATATAACACATATACCATTGCCAATCCTTCTCGTTTCGTGGTAGTATAATTATTCTATGATATGGACAACTTTTTGCTTGCAAAATAAATTGGGTGATCTATGTCTCCCTCTCCTAGTTGGGATAGTGTTGCACCCAATGCTATAGAAGATGCATCTACATGTACATGGAACTCCTTTTTCCAATATGGAAATATCATGATCGACATGACCACTAGTTTTTTCTTTAATGTGTCCAAACCCTTATCATAGTCCTCATTACATTGAAAATTTGATTCCTTCTTCAATAAAGTTTCTATCAGTGTTGTGATCTACACATATCCTTTGATAATTTTTCTGTAATATCCTGTATGACCTAGATTTTCCCTCATCTATCTGACATATGTTGGTGAATCTAATTCCATAATTACTGTTATCTTGGTTGGATCTAGTATTAATATTTGTTTGCAAACTACATGTCCCAACAAGATTCCAAATGATGTGTAAAAAATACACTTCTTTAATTTCAGTGAAATCTGACACTATCTACACCTATCCAACATTATCATGAGTACCTCTATGTGATCCTTTAGTAGACTAAAGATAGTCTAATCATCGAAGTAAACTTCAAGGAACTTGTGAATAAATTCCTTGAATGTTGCAACCACAACTCTGGAAAACACCATAGGGGCATTCTTCAGTCCAAAAGGGAATTATTGTATACTGATAAATACCCCACTCTGTTTTGAAATTAGTCTTGTGTTGGTCCTCTTGCGGAATTTTTATACGATGGTACCCCGAGAATCCATTTGTGAAAGAATAAGTTTCTTTACCCCCTACATTCTCCAGTACCTCATCTGTGAATGGTGTTGGGAATGGATCATGTAAACGTGCATCATTCATCTTCCTTAGATCCACGTAGATCTTTATTCTTCTTGTATTTTGTTCCTACACTACCATTGGACTAATCCATTCAAAATATTCTATCGGTTCAATGATTCCTGTGTCCAACATCTTGTCTATTTCATATTTCACCTTCTCTTTGTACTTCAGATTTAACCTGTAAGGTCTCTGTCGCACCGGCTTAGCCCCTGGTTTCAAGGGAATATTCATCTCACCCAAGTCCCCTGCTATTCCTTTCATCTCTAAAAATGTCATTGGGAATAGGTCTTGGTTTTCACACATAAAATATATAATCTACTCAACTATATCTTCATTCTAGAAATCCCCTATATGTGAAAACTTCAGATTTTCCTTCGTCCCAATGTTTACCTTTCGCATATTTATCGACTCGGTGTATGTGGAAGATTCAAGCTCTGGCCCTTCTATTGCTTATTCTCCTTTTGTCTTGGGTATTTTCATAGTCCTAGGATCTTCTTCATCATGCTCTTCCTTAGCCACATTGTAGCATTCCAATAACTCATGGACAATTATAGTATCCTTGTGCACACTGCACACATGTACCACCTCCATTGATCCTTCTTCTGAGAAGATATTCGTTCGAGAATCTTTTCGTGTTGTATTTGTTGATGGAGATTGATGTTCAAATGTAAATGTAACTCTGTACCTCTGAGCCAACTCCTATATTGTTGTTTCTTTGTGCATTTCCAATTCCAACTACTAGTTCTTCGGAATTGTGTCTAGTGTATGTATAAATATGTGTGTCCATTCTATTTCCGATACTAAACTCCATAAATTCCTACACTGATCAACATGACCTACTGGATCTCTCTCTCTCTCTTGTATACTTCTGCATAATTTTTTCTCCCTCAGTGCCAAACCTGACTTGCATTATCCTTCTACACTTTGTTTGGTATTTCATGCCTTCTTTGTGTGCATCCTACCATCTGGCTGGAGTCACTTTTAGGACAACATCGAGTTCCAACAACCTTTGTTGTTTAGGTACATGTAACTCAAATTCATTTAAAAACAAACTTATATCATTCAATCCATCATACCTAGGTGGATCACATAATTTCGTTCTAATCCAACGCAAGGATCGAGTTATCCCTGCACATCATCTAGTTGAGACTTCATGCATTCTTTGTTGCCAATTCTCTAGACCTTCCTCTAAGTTTGATGCACACAAACTAATACTTCTCCAACTTAGTGCACCATCTGTAGTAGGGTTGACATAATCATCCATCTATGCAGTCATGTTGTATAATTTGTCGATGTCATTTCCTCTGGTTGGCTCTATGTATCACTTTCTTTCTTATGGGTCCAATGGTGTAGTAACTTTCAAAACTCCAACTTCAAATATCATCTCTCTCCTCTTCAAGTTAATGATTCCCTAGTTATAAAAATCCCATTCCAGTCCCATCAATGCTGGATATGGTTGAGTTTCATCCACGATATCAATAACTTCAAATTATTCCATGGTGCACACCCCATCTATGTTCACAGGTACTCATGTCAAATAACCAATCGATATTATTTTTTGCTGATTTGAGAGCCTTAACTAAACAAGAGACCATACTAGCTTGGGTTGGCCCATCATCTCCCATGTCTGCTTAGGTAAAACATTCACATCAAACCCCAAGTAGAAGATAAAATTATCCACATCACAATGATCCAGATTTTATGAAAAAAACAAAATGAATATAGATTATTAACAGGTTCTTAACAAAAAATAATAGAGATACAGTAAAACTGGTTTTCTATTCAATAACGAAATAAGTTGAAACTGTAAAATGCGGCAGAAACAAGCTTGCTGGAATGGTGGAGACTTATCTCTGAGAAGAGATGTGACAGATGCACGCATTCGCAAGAAGAAGATTAAAATGAGGCTCTGAAGGCCTTTTTACAATAAACAAGAATGCCAAAAACCCTAGACATCCAAAAACCTAACCCTAGGAGATGAAGCACCAAAAGTCATGTGGGCCCCATTTGGGTAAGTTAGTACATCAAATTCCCGGGGTCGTAACTTTTGCATACGATCTCCGTTTAAGGCGTGTGATAGCCCATTGGAAAGGTATCATTGAGGAGAAGCTCGATACCGAAAAACATTCATTTAGGCCCTCAAAAGGGCCCCGGAAGTTAAAACTGCTAAAAATAGTAAATTGCCAAAATTGTCAGAAAACTGTTTTGAGCCAATTGGAAAAGGTGGGTGGCCACCGATATCCATATGGATCAATCCTCCATCCTTAGGAAGAAATGGTATCCATTGCGTTGAGGTCCCCCATCATATGAGGAAATTTATGCTGAATTTGGCCTCGGGTGAGCCACTTGCCTTGGTGCAGGAGCTGCCATGCTTTGACGACTCGATAAAGTTGGATCCTTTGTTGTCGAGTGCCCTTGATCTGTGTGTCCACAATCTAATCATTGGATGTCTATTGTATGTATCCAGGGTTGAGCTCTGTTGGTGTGAGTTGTTCTACTACTTCTAAGGTGTCCAATAATGGTGGGAAATAAGGGCGAAGGAGATCCACGTTGAACATTGGGTGCAGACCAAGGAAAGGAGGAATGTTGAGCTCAAAATCATTATCCCCCACGGCCTTGGTGATAGTGTATGACCCATAACGGAGTGGGAGAAGCTTCCGATGGGGTCCTGTAAGGAGTTCTTTCTACAAGTGCAACCAAAATTTTTCTCCCACCTGAAACTTATGTGGCACTCAATGTTGATCATGGTGTTGTTTGTACTTTTCATTGGACTTCTATAGGATATCATGAACCTGTTGGCAGATGTGTTGGATCTGCTCAATGAACTAGGTGGCTTTGTCAGTGTCAGTTGGAGCAGAAGATGAGTCGGTCGAGGTGACCGTAATGGCAAGTGCAACATCTATGGGACCCAATGGTTGGAATCCCAACCCCACCTGAAAGAGGCTATGGTCGATTGAGCTATGCAGGGCTCAGTTGTAGATATGTTGGACATATGGGAGGCTCTCATCCCATGTGTGAGGGTGCTTTGAATTATAAATGTGAAGGATATGCACAATCATTCGATTTACAACCTCAATTTGGTCATCTGTTTGAGAGTGGAAGGTCGTGGATTTGGTGAGCTTGGTGTCCAACAGTGACCAGAGGCTCGACCAGAATGTGCTGAGAAATAGATTATCCCGATCTGAGACAATGGTTTGTGGGATTCCAAAATGTACCCAAACTCGTTCAAAGAAGAGCTTGGCAGTGGCCTCTGTTGTGATGCTCTTCTTGCAGGAAACTAGAATCGCCATCTTATAAAAGAGATCAACAACCACAAAAAAATAGTCATTTCCCCACTTGGTGGACGGGAGGCCCGACATGTAGTCCATTGAGATAGATTCCCATGGACTGTCAGGAGTAGGAAGAGGGGTGTACAGGCCCTATTTATTAGTGGTCGGTTTGGCAATAGCGCAAGCGGTGTAGGACCTGATATACTTGTTGACCTCCTGTCGAAGTTTCGGTCAGTATAAATGTTTCTGTAGCATCGCCACTGTCTTTTTGACACCAATGTGTCCTGCCACCTGACTGTAGTAGGCTTCCTAGATTAGCTTCACTCGCTCACTTGATGGAACACAGATATGGCCCAGACGACACAACAATCCATCCTGAAGATGGAAATTATTGACAACTGCATTTTCATCCAACATTTGGTAGGTGGTGGTGGAGTCAGGGTCTATCTCATAGAGTTGGGGGCATCCATATGTCTCATGGCCGCAAGAGTATAGTACCACGGTGAGTGCCATGATTGGTGGTCTACTGAGGCAATCAACGACGCGATTGGTGCTTCATGTTTTATACTTGATGTTGAGATGGAATTGTTGCAAATATGTGGACTAATTTTGATGGCGGTCATTCTACAATTTTCCTTGTGTCTACATGAACTGCAGTGGCTTATGATCAGTGTGGATGATTGTCTCCTTCCCAAGAATGTAATGTCTCCACTGGCAGCAGGCTTGCATAATGGAGTACATTTCTTTGTCATAAGTAGGGTACTTATAGACAGTATCTGACAGTGTCTCACTATGATAGGCCACGGGGTGGTCGTGTTGAGTGAGAACGGTGCCCATAGCATAGTCTGAAGCATCTGGATTGATCTCAAAGGGATGTTGCAAGTTTGGTAGTGAAAGTACTGGGGTTGAGCACAAGCGTTGCTTCAAATCATCGAAAGATTGTTGTTGGGACCATCCCCATGCAAATTTTTCCTTACCACCACCCTTGTTTATTTGGCTGAGGGCCCATGCAATATGGGAGAATCCCAACACGAACCTACAGTAGAAATTGGTAAGGCCCAAGAAGCTCCAAAGCTCAGTGAGTGTTGTTGGGGCTAGCCAGTCACGGATGACTTGGATCTTGGTTGGATCCACATGTACACCATGTTGATCAATGATGTAGCCCATGTAATGGACCCTGTCCATGTCGAAGGATCATTTTTCCAAGTTTTCATATAGTTTGTGTTGTCGCAAGGTGTGAAAAACCTGCTAAATATCCTACAAGTGTTTGGCCCAAGTCTTATTGTAAATTAGAATGTCATCCAGATACACCACTACAAAAGTATTGGTGAATGGTCACAATATATCATCCATCATCCTCATGAAAGTGGTTGGATAATTTGTAAAACCAAAGGGCATGACCAACCATTCAAAAAGGCCTTCCTTTGACTTGAAGGCGGTCTTCCATACATCTATTTATTTTATCGGGACCTGGTGGTAGCTAGACTTCAGATCAATCTTGTTGAAGTATTTGGCCCCCGTGAGTTGATTAAGGAGGTTGGCCCCCATGAGTTGATCAAGGAGGGGAATCGGGTACTGGTTTCTGACTGTGATTTTATTCAGAGCCCGGTAATCAATACAGAGTCGCTAGGTGTCGTCTTTCTTCTGTACCAGCACAATTGGGCTCCTGCAAGGTGATGAGATGGGATGGATGTGCCCCTTGTGGAGTAGTTCTTGGATCTGTCACTTGATCTCCTCATTCTCTAACAAAGAGCGGTGATAGACTGGCCCATTGGGTAGCGGTGCACTGGGGGTCATATCGATGGGGTGCTTGACCTGGCAAAGCAGAGGTACCCCTGTAGGTGAGGAGAATATATCTGAGTATTCTTCCACGACCTTATCTACTTGCTTCTGCTATGTGGAGAGGTCATCCGCAGATACCATGGATGTGGTTGTGATCTTTCACTTATTCTAAGAGCAGATCACGAAGAAGACAAACTTCCCCTTCTGAGAGATGACCTTCTTGTATTTCTTAACAGAGATCAAGGAAATAACACTAGGTGGGATTGCCTCAGGTATCCTGTAGAATTTCCTGTTCAAAGTAATAATAACACTACGAGGCCTAGACTCATATACAGCATGACATTTCCATAAATAAGGTTGGCCCAAAAGAACATCACAAACTTCGAGAGGAGCAACATCACACAATACCTCGTCTTTGAAGGGTTTGATGTCGTACGAAAGTTGACACTGTTGGCTGACGCAAAGATCACTTCCTTGGCGGAGCCATCCAATGGTGTAGGGTTGTGGGTGTGGAGTTGTTGGCAGGGCCAGCCGCTGGATGACCTCTCCTTATATGAGGTTCTTCTGGCTACTTCTATAAACAATGAAGTGCAGTGGGGTTCCTTTTACCCACATCTATGAATGGAAGAGGCGTTGTCCTTCTTCTGGCTCGTCTGGTTCACTAGGTTGGATCTTTCTGGTAGCAACGGTGGAACTGGGTTCCGCATCAATGATCCATCTTCCCCTTTCTAGTTCTGGCTCAGAGTCAGAATCCACATCTAATTCAAAGGCTTTCACTTTGGCCACCAATGATTACTTTGAGCTGTAGTCAGTAGTGTTATGCCAAGGACTCTTATGGAAGTCGCACCACTTCCCGGTATCTTTCTTTGTCTTTCTGATGTCCTTCTTTGCTTGCGGATTGGAATGGTTGTCTTGATACTGTCCATATTTGCTCTGTCCTTTGTTCTGTGAGTTGGGGCCACCTTTTCCTGGCTTTTTTTGTGAGGGGTTTCCAGACCCAAATTGCCACGTCTTTTTTTTTAGCTTATGCTCGATTTTGACGGAATATCGATAGGTCGCACCCAAGGATGAGATGTCTAGAAATTCCATTTTGGTATAGATGCATCTATGCAGAGCACCAAGATACTTGAGCACCAGATGTTGCTCTAAATATTTGATACCCAACTTGGTGCACAAGGTATGGAAGATATTTGTGAAATCTGGCACTACTTGGTCTCTTTCTTGCCGCAGTATGGTCCATTTGGTATGCAAGTCGTCATAACTTCCGACATGGTAGTATTGTTCCTTAATAGCATCCTTGAAAGATTCCCAAGTGGCTGTGACTGAAAATAATGAGGTTTCTTCTATTTCCTTTTGCTCACAGAAAGTTTCCCACCAATCTTTGACATGGGGAATGGCTTTGAGGAGCGAAAAAGTAATCTTTTCTCTATTCGAAAAGTTATGGATAGAAAAATACCCTTCTAGTAGATTCAACCACTTGTGTACAACATCTTCATCTATATGACCTTCAAATATAGGAATATCGAAGTTTATTTGTACCTTGAAGGGGGCGGTGCCTCTGTTCGAAGAAGATGTGATGCCTGTTGGTAACCGCCGAAGGATTTGCGCGACACTATCCATCATCTTGTTCCTCTGTTGCATGAGGGATTTCTGAATCAACAATTTGAAAGGATCTCGTATCCCATCATATTTCTTTTCTCCTACCATGAGAGGTCGCTTGGGTGTGTGAGAGCTTCTTTCCTAAAGAGAAACAAGCTCGAGACCCAACTCTTTGAACTCCGACCTCGTTGGGGACATGCATTAAGACGACAAGGAGAAGACCGCTCTGATACCACTGATCCAGATTTTATGAGCAGAATGAAATGAATACATATTTTTAACAAGTTCTTAACACAAAAAAATAGAGATACAGTAAAGTTGGTTTTCTATTCAATGACAAAATAAGCTGAAACTGTAAAATGCAGCGGAAACAAGCTTGCTGGAATGGTGGCGACTTATCTCTAAGAAGAGATGTGACGACTGCACACATTCACAAGAAGAAGATTACAATGAGGCTCTGAAGGCCTTTTTACAATAAACAATAATGAAAAAAATTCTAGACATCCAAAAACCTAACCCTAGGAGATGAAGCGCCAAAAGTCATGTGGGCCCCGTTTGGGTAAGTTAGTACATCAACTTCTCGGGGTCGTAAGTTTTGCATACGATCTATGTTTTAGGCATGTGATATCCCATTGGAAAGGTGTCATTGAGGAGAATCATTTTGGGGGATCAATCAAGACATTGGACATCATTGAGAAGCTCGATATCGAAAAACCTTCATTTAGGCCCTCAAAATGGCCCCAGAACTTAAAATTGCTAAAAGTAGTAAATTGCCAAAATTGTCAAAAAACTATTTTGAGCCAGTTGGAAAAGGTGGGTGGCCACTGATATCCATCTAGATCACACACTCCCCAATTTTCACACTGAATCTAAATTCTTCGTTGGTCCTCTTCCTACATAGTACTTGATTTACCACCCTTTATGCGACAGGAGTTTCCCTTCCTCATGTGCAGTGACGAATCATGTCATAGAGTGTACTTAGCGTAGTTTCATATTCCATTATCTCTACACAACTCCCTAGAATTATACTAGCATTCTTACCTTCCCATTTGGTTTCTCTAGCACATTGTGATCTCCTACCTGAGGCGCAGATGATGTTGATGCTCCCCAATATTTTTTTAGTACTTCTTTTCTTCCCGTTTGATATGTCTCTTTTTCTTGTTGAGGATCAAAGTTTGGCATATGCCCTACTGACTTCCTTACCCATTTCTCAATATGATTCCCTCCATTCTTCATATAATCTCTTGTTCTAGATCCTCAATCCATAAGAACTATTATTCTTGGTCCTTCATTGTGTTTTACAACTGATATTTTCTGTACATTTTGATTTAGATTTTGATTTTGATTTCCTTTTGCCTTCCATTTCAAAACTAGTTGAGGGAAATATTATGTCGCATGGTCCAGTTCTCTATAGTATGTGCATGTTGTACAAGGATTCGGGCAGTCGCGGGCCATGTGTCCTGGTTTATTACAATTGTAACATATAATCATTCTTGTTCCTCCTCTACCAAAGTTTCCTCTACCTCATCCTCTGCCAAAGTTTCCTCTATTCTCTAGATTGAAGCCTCTCTGATTATTATATTGTTGACTACCCCCTTCTGCTGCAACATTCTCCTCTTGAATCCTGTACATATCTGAAGTGAACTCCCTCATCAAGTCGAACTCATGGAAATCCTTCTCTTCATGTCCAAAGGACTTGGAAAAATTGTAGAACAAGTTCCTTGGTGTACTCAAATACTTTTGTAGTAATGGACACTCGGTTAGGTGGTGTCCCCATTTATTACATATCTTGTAATATCCACCTCCTGGTAATGGATTTGACACTCCAGATGACAAATGATGTGTGAATGTTGGGTATTTGTCCTTGTGATGGTCTTCAGTCCTACACTTGGTACACTAGACTTGTTCATGTTTCGCCCTTCCTTTTGTAAGTTTTTCTAGTTGAATCATTAAAGAAGCCAACTATGTATAAACCTATTCCATTCCTCCATTGTCTCTTATAGGTATTGATTCCAAATTCATTGCAATTTCCAATTCCTCTTGTTGCGACACAACCTTCTGTTGAATCAACAGCCTGTAAATGTGTGGTATAATACCTACGATAAACCATTCTTGATTTTGTTGATCAGGGATATGTAAATTCAGCCTACCCATCAGATCCTTTAACCGTTGATCAAAGTCCCATACCGAATTTATTTGTACTTGTTGAATCTCTTTCAGTTCTATAATGTACTACGACTCAGACTTTGGCTTCTTGAAATCTTTCAACAACGCTTGCCTTATCTCTGCCAAATTCCTGGAATGTCTTATGGGCGTAGTACTATGCAACGTCATGTACCATACTAGAACACATACTTTGAATGTTGTGGCCAACTGCGCAATCTTCACGGCCTCGTCTTGGACATTCTTTGGGGCCCAAATTGTCTCGTATACAAACAAATGTCATTCTCGGTCCTCTAACCCAACTCCTTGAAACTCAGGAAGTCTAAGGGTGTTGTTTACCCCTGCCATGTTACTTTATGTAGTCTCTCTTCTTGGTGATGTTGGTTGACTCTGAGTTTGCACACTACTTTCACTGCTCTGATTGCTACTACCATGTCCTCCCTAAATAACTATGAGTGCTTTGGATAAGTCTTCGATTGTTATCTTTGATTGTGGGGATGCATAAGAGGTCGCGGATTTGACACAGGACCTAGTCTAAGTAGGACTTAACCATTCTTCTATTACTGGACTGAACCAACATTCCTCTTCTTCTTTTCCTATATGTGGTATTTCCATGATTTGGACTATTGTGTAAGGTTCTCTCCCCTTTGGCTCACTGCACGACTATCCTTTCTCATCCCCAGCCTTTCACCTCTTATACCTCCCCCCCCTGCAATAATCCAAACTCATATTCTTCTTCTGGTATACCCTCTTTAGTCCTATGCATCCTCAGTCTATCCCTTTCTGCTTCATTTTTCCCCTTCATTCTCTCCTATTCTCAGACTATCCTCTTGTCATCCCCTGATTCCCCTATGTGTGAGAGGCACCTTAGTAGTCAGATTTCATTCTCATCATACACTTGTCACACAACAACATATTTATCCACATACCCAATGATTTCAAGAACCTCCCACGCGATCCTTTGAAAAAGTCCCTTTCTGCAACACTATATGATTGGGTACAATCTACTGCAAACTCTGTAATATATCCTCCTAGTATGCTATCCAACCAAAAGTAATTGTGCTAGTGGTTGTATTACTTACTGAATTCAAAAGTATTACCAACTCAGGAGTCCAATTCCTTGATGCTACAGTTCTTTACCTTCCACTATTCTCCACTAATCTTTCTAGCCACTCAGTCAAAATAATTTAAAATTCACCAAAGAAAATTTCATGCAATTTTGTGTACACATACCTTTTCATCCATTTATTGTCACTCAATTGAGGGTTTTTGTTCTCTTGTCTAGCAAAATCTCGTTCCTTCCTTTCCAACCATTCTGAAATCTTTTTCTTATTCGACCTCTAAAACAATCCCTCAATCACAAATTTATAGGTCCCAACAACGAAACCATGTGTTTGCACTGTGCGTGGTTGTAAGACCCTAGGTTCGATTTATAGTTGACCAACAAAACCCTCTAGACACCGAACCTTTTGGCACCACCTGTTTGCATAGATGAAGTCTCACTCGAGATATCTATTGGGACTACTAGAACTAGGTTTCTGCAGTAGTGAGGAAATGGGAGGCAACCATTCTATTCATTCTTCCCTATTAATTCTCTATGCATAAGTCTGTCTTTATCCTTTGTGAATTACTTAGAGATTTCTTATTCATATTACCATTGTATTCTTGATTACAACATAACCCATTACTTTACCAATCATAGCCATTGTGAAACAATTATAAATAAATCAATTCTAATCTAGTAAACATCAATCAAAATCCATGAACAATCACATCAAAAGACAATTAACACAAGATTTAACATGGTTCACCCAACTCTCTATTACGTCCACAACAAATGGCTTCTTTATTATTCATTTGGTAATTCCTTCAGTATTTCACATTGTGCTTACAAAGATACATCATGGTTATCTATCTCTCTCTCTCTCTCTCTCTCTCTAGTATTCATACATGGATTCCTCTCTTTTAAAGAATAACAGTATAAAGTAGAGAACTCAATATGAGGAACCCAAACATATTAGGAACATGAACCCCTATTCTTCCAACCCATTACATATTTATACGTACATTATAGGGCTTAAAACGCTACTTTGTCCATCCCAAAAACCCTATTACAATGCATGAATACTCTATTTAACTGGTCATTCGGGCTACTTTTGCCTTCTTTTCCATATGCATGTTGCTTTTGCACTCTAACTGTTGTTTTTCCTTCTTTTCCACATCCTTCTATATTTAACACGTTGGGTTTTCATCCTTCCTTTTTGCCCGCTTTCTTCTCCTACTTTATTCTTCTTTCTTCTTTCTTATTTATTCTCTTTTCCATTTTATTCCTTTTTTTTCTTTATTCTTTTGTATGTGACTCAACTATGCACTCCTGAATCTTCCTTCTGCTTCTGTGCACCTCTTCTATGCACTTCTTCTATACTTAGGATTTTTACCAAAATTGTATCCCAAACCTGCCTATCCAACAATTATACTAGGAGAGCATTCTGGACCATCTGGGAGACAATTAAATGTAAATTTTAATGTCACTATAGTTATCATTGTAAAATAGAGGGAATAATTATATCTTTGTTCTATAAATTAAGTTTCAACTATGTCAAACTATTGTGTGGGTACCATAGAAGATGCCAAAATTATAAAAAATGTAATTTGTTTGATGGGAAGTACTGGATATGTATGTTGTAGTAATTTCCCATGTACCAACTGTGATTATTCCACATAGATTTACATAACATTGTTTATGTCTTAAAATCATTGAATGTGTACATGGGTAATGAATTAATTTGTCGTATCCAATGTTGCTTCCACTGCTTAATTATAATTGCAATCTTGTGTGATAATATTGATTACAACTTAATTATGCAATTGGGTATGTTCCAAAGTGGTATCAAAAGAGTTTTTGTATTGTTATTTAGTACCCCATTACCTCAATAGGTGTATAGAGGTGGTTGGATGTGTACACCTCATGCCTTACTCTTCTCAATTGCTATCAATATTTACCCAATTTAATCCCAAGTGTTACACTTGGTTATTTTCCTTGGTTTGGACACATGAAGATTAACCATTGTTTCATATTCTCATTTTAAATCCTTTTTGTAATCAAACAACCTTTATTCATCCCATTAGAGGAGACAAAACCTAGGTATACCTTTGGTTGATATCAATTTTCACCATGTTCCTTTCCCATGGTTCAAAACCGTTTGATCATATATGGAACTCATCTCCTTGTTGTAATGTAAAGAATAAAATCATTCTTTTATTCATTATAAAAACTAAAACCCAAAGGCCCCCGAGGTGTAGGGAAATCAGTGATGGAGTGTATTGTTAAGTCACTCTGTTATATGAAGTCACTGGTTAGAAACCATGTCTTACCTTATGTGTCGCGTATGGGGCATCATGGCCACACCTAGAGGTTATAGTGGTAGCATTCGGATAACAAAACCTCATGTCACACAAGTACATTCGTGAATAGTTGTTGATTTCGCCAGTAAATAAAATAAAACCCAAAAACAAAAAATTCTAAAGACATCAAAAAAATGTTCAAAAAAAAAGGGAAAGAAAATCAATTTATGCATGAATTTATAGTTTGTAAAATTGTTAATTCCACCCTTGTCCATATTGTGTCACCTTGTATTGTATTTTTGTAGGCATCATTATATCTTGAGTCTTATCCTTTCACCATTAATTTGATCATGTTGTCTTGGATTTTGTATAATTACTTGTCCCACCTATTGAGTTTTTTCACACGATCATTAAATCACACTCGTCCTCAAAATATAATGTCACCCATATGGTCCCAAATACACTTTTAGTATTACTCACCTCATCATCTTCAAACTGACATCTGGTCGAGTTATCTAATCTCAATTTTATGGTTGTTGGCATGGTTAGTCATCATGTAATTCTACACTAGATAGAAGTCTTATATCCATACCCATCATGACATCGCCACACTTAATCCAATCCAAGTCCTTACATTTATTAAAGTTCCTTTCACCTCATGTTGGTTTATAGGGAATCATTATTTCCCTTTGTCCAATGAATCTTCTCATATCAAATTTAACACATTTTCTCTAAGGTTTTAATTTAGAGGCCTAGTACCTTGTATTACTCGTATGCAGTAAGTGTTTTCATCATTGATTCTTAACTATATGGTTCCTTCCATTGTTTGAATTCAATACATTTATTCATATTGTCTTTGTTAATACATGGTACCTTGGTAGCCACTGTCATAATCAATGGGTCGCCTTATGTCTAGAAAATATTTTTCATTATTGATATATGGTGCAATAGTTTCTCCCATGCTTGACCACATCTTGTTATCACATGTAGAGAACGTTGATGTATGTAGCATCAGACAAGTACTTCCACATTGGTTTTGTGTCAACATGTGGAAGTCATCCTTAATACCTCTCAGAACTTAGGAGATTCACTTTAATAAAATGATTATTAAAGTGAATGTACTTTTGTAATTAATGGGGTTTAATTTAAGTCAAATGTATAAGTATTTGGCATTAGTGAGAGTTAAATTAAATCCTAGCCATTAGATCATAAAGTGAAGGTGAGATCTAATCTCATCCTTTGATCACTTTGGAGATCTATGGTTTCAGATTTAGGGTAAACTCAAGGTTATAAAAGGAAGCATGTGTAAGAGAAACAAACACACACAAAATGAGTGAGTGAAATATAAGATTTTGGGTGAAGAAGGAAATGAATCCAAGCGTGAAGGGGTGGGGGCTAAGGAAAGGAGGAAAGGGGCATCAAAGGAGTAGTAACCAGGTGTGATAGGCTAGGATATTTTGTTGCATTGTATTTTTCCTCAAGCGGGCCATTATCCTAGGACAAAAGCCCAAGATTTTATTCTAATAAAATCAACAAGGTACATGTTTTCCCTTCGTGTTTTTTCCAGGGGTATTTTACTTATAAATTACATTTGTACTTTGTGTATGGTTTCCTTATTTTCTTTTGTTGTAATGTTTTGTTAATAACTCAGTCATGATTTTATTCAGTTAATTGTCTTAAACATTTATTGAAGGAATATTTTTCTAGGAATTATCTGTCGAGTGATGGGTTAGGATAATTTAACATGGTATCCGAGCTTTATCTTTGAAGGAGGAACCAGTTTGCACAAATTGTGATTTTTGCAGGTGGGAAACAACAATAATTTTTTTTATTTTTTGCAAGATCAACTATGGGTAAAGTTAAACTCAGAAATAAAAAAAATAAAAGAAAAGGAAGAAGAGGTGCAACTTCCATACAAAAATCGTCGTACAATTGTCATATGACTATGTGGAATAAAGATGTTGAGAGAACAATCACATGGGTGTGGTCATGAGAAATGAAGTGTAGAGAGACCAGTACAAGAGAGGAGACAACATGTGATATAATTAGTTGAGGAAGGGCCAACAACCAAAACCACTAGTCACCAACCATAACCTCCATTCAACATCTACCAGCAAATAAGTACTAGTAGACAATAGGAGGTACGAGTCACAACAATAGAGAAGGAACCGCGTGGTATTCCAGAAGGTGCAGACAGTAAGGAGAACTATTCATAGGTCGAGGAGTGGTCATGACTGGAAGAGACAGCCACGTGAGGATGTAGAGTTGTAGAGGACCCGACATAGGTGGATTGGGGATGGCATAGGAAGTGAGAGATGATGTAGGAACTATGGAAGCAAGGAGTTTTGGTCATTGTTGCAACAATAATCGTTGACCGCCAACCGCATAACAAACATCAACAATTGGCTGAGCCAAGAATTGTTTGAGCCAATAGCCACCGTCCAACCAGTTAGTTGAGGAACCATAATAGATTGAAGAGTAGTGGGAAGATCTTCGAGCATCCCAAAGAAGTTGTCAGGCAGATGCAAAAATTAGTTGGGAGGTGAGAAGAAATATCATGCAACCTATAGAAGTAACTAGGAAACATCATAAGATTGTGGACAACATCAAGCAGCTTTGGGCAGGGTTCTGAAAAATGGGAAATACGTTTGAGTAGTGGGTAGTGGGTCTAGGAAATGGGAAACAATTTTGGGCAGTAGGTAGAAGGTATGATCAACCAACAACAAAAGGTATGGGTAGCAGGAGGTTGAGTTCAATATTTTGGGCAGGGATATAGGAAGCCATTATGGATATCTCAGATAGGTGAAGAACGCCCTTCACCTAGAGATCTAGGCCACGAGAGGTACATGAGAGAAAATTTGGAATTTTTCTGATGTGCCCGAGTCATCCACTTTGGAGCAAAGAAGTACTTTTTCTCAAGTGCTTGAGACACAAAGGACAATGATTCAAGGGGATCTCAGATGGGTGAAGAAGAAATTTCATCTAGATATCAGGGGATGGCAGATCTATTAGATTTAGTGACTCATATATGGAGAAAACAAGGACTCTTTGCGTAAGGAGATATGTTCATTCCAAAGTAGAAGAGAAGATGACAGATATGAGCTCCATGAGTTGGCTATATTTATTTTCTTGGTGGACAGAGAACATTGGCACATGATTTTTTAACCAGTTGATAAAAGATGAACTCGGATCTACATGTGGATCTTGACACTCATTCCAAATGTGGTGTAGAGGGAGTTGGGATAATCAGGTTATAGCTGGATTCAAAAGGGTTTATAGAGGAAATATATGTGTTGTATGTCCCATAGTTCAGGATGAATTTTCTCTCAGTCTCAACTATGGAGGAAAAGGGTTATCCAGTCTTGTTCCAAAGAGGAAAAGTGTGCATGAATTCATAGGGAGCTATCTTTGACACATCAATCAACATTGGTGTCAAAGAGGGAAGGGTATATAGGTTGTAGGTAAATCATGTAAGAGGATCCAAGGGGGACTTGGATCATGGATCAATGTCAGTGGAAGAGGCCAAGGAGAAGAAGGCTACGAAGGGTGAGCAGGCGAAGGATGAGTAGATTTCATAGACTTCCGATGTGGGGGGTCAACCTTCAAAGGGGAATATGGAGTTATCCCCTTCTAGTTATGTCAGGAGACTTAGTTGGTACGAGATGACATTGATGGATTCTCAAGAGAAGGAGGCTCTTAGGCATACATTGAGGGAGATCATGCCTTCGACGAAGTTTCCAAACTTCATGGCATTGATATGTTGTGTCATCGATTCTGTGACTTCTAGTATTCAAGGACCAACTAACCAACAAGTTTGGAGGGATGCTAGTGAACATGATGATGTTTACGACATTGTGTCAGGGTTGGAGGAAGAAATAGTTCCAAGTGGATTTTCAAGAAGTACCTTCTTCACTAAGAGGGAGTGTTGATGTATGTAGCATCATATAGTTACTTCCACATTGGTTTTGTGTCAACATGTGGAAGTTTTCCTTAATACCTCTTAGGAATCAGGAGATTCACTTTAATAAAGTGATTATTAAAGTGAATGTAATTTTTTAACTAATGGAGTTTAATTTAATTCAAATGCCCAAGTATTTTTCATTAGTGATTTAAATTAAATCCTTTCCATTAGATCACAAAGTGAAGGTGAGATCTAATATCATCCTTTGATCACTTTGGAGATCTAGGGTTTTGGATTTAGGGTAAACTCAATGTTATAAAAATAAACCTATGTGAGAGAAGGAGACACACATAGAATGTGTGAGTGAGATCTCATTGATTGGGTGAAGAAGGACTTTCATCCAAGTGTGTAGGGGAAGAGGCCAAGGAAAGGAGAAAAGGGGCAACAAAGGAGTAGAAGCCAGGTGTGATAGTCTAGGCTATTTTTTTGCATTATATTATTTTTCAGGTGGGCAATTATCCCAAGACAAGAGCTCGAGATTTTATTCTAATAAAATCAACATGGTACTAGTTTTCCCTTCAGGGTTTTTTCCAGAAGTATTTTACCCAAAAATTGCGTGTGTGCTTTGTGTATGGTTTCCTTATTTGCTTTTGCTGTAATGTTATGTTAATAAATCAGTCGTTCTTTTATTCAATTAAATATGTTTAATAAATTTATTCATGCAAGGGTTTTCTAGGAATTAACTTTCAGGTGTTGGGTTAGGAGAATTTAACAGATAATTCATTCATTTTGGTGATAATGTTCTATATCTAGTTGAATACCAATGAAAATGTACAACTTATTTTCATCATTTATCTAATCCACCAGTATATGATCACTAGTGGTGAACTACAACATGTTTTGAACCATTTTTAGTGGGATTCATTTACAAAAATATTGTTCTCTCACAAGGGAACCACTCATTCATCCATGCACAAAATCAACATCCATTTCTAGATGTATTATGACTTGACTCTATATGTATAAAGTTATAGATGTTGTGGGTTCATATTGTACTTGAATTGATTATTACATGAGCATGGTATGCCCACCTCATTGAAAATATTATAGATCAGTTTCACCTCACAATTGTTATTATGTAGGTGTCCCTTCTCTCTCTCTCCAAGGTGGGGTTCTCCTCAATGAGTCTCTTCTCTCACTCAATTTCAAAAAGGAAACTATGATGTATTTTGGTTATACATTTTTTCTCCTATTCTCACACATCGGTGGGTATTTGTTATCATGACATTTTCATCCCTACATTGATGAAATGGATTTATCCAAAAACATCACTTATGAGCATATACCAATGTAATGAGGGAAATTAAGCATTAAATCACAAGAAATTAAAGTCAAAGCATAAATTTGACTAAATATGTCACTACACAAAATCTTAGTTTATGGGTTGTGCAGATTGTATGTGTTAGATCTTTTGAAACTCCTATAGGGTTTTTGTACATCATCAATGCAATAAATTATATATTCCAACAATTTTTGAATTGTTTCCAAGCAAATTTTTAGCTTGGAAATGCTCACTGCATGCTTTTTCCACTAGTTATGATGAGGTATTGGAGTTATCGAGGGAAATTGCAAGAGATAACATGGGATATATTTTAGTTCCCATGGTTATCATTCTCCAAGAAACCTTATAAAATAGAGATCTCTCATGGGTTAAAATAGTTCAATGAAGACAAGGTTATGCTACACAAGTGTATCCTAAGAAGATCAATCATTTTCTATAATCATTGCATTGTGCCTCGATAGTGTTGGTATTAATCATTTATATCCTTCGTTAAGGAGATAGTTTCTTCCAACTATCGTTGGATCAAAGAGGATAGAACCCTCTCGGTGAGTGATATTGAAGGCCATCTACACAACTCAATATAGGTGAAATTGTTTCTATTTGTAATGTTCTTTTCCACTTTCATTAATACAAAGCATAAATTCTTTCTTCCCCTCATTAAATATGTACTTGAATGGTTTTTGTATCTTCCAATTGGAATGAATGCTAACCTACTGATATTATTGAGAAATGTGTAGTGTTGTTGTTTGATTTTCATTGTGTGTGGGTTTGTAAAGGAGTTTCCTTCACTTGGATCCCCTTACCCTTGCTCCAAAATAATAACCAGTTCATAGAGAGGCTTATTCAAAGGTGTCTTCACTTGTTTACATAGATTTCTCTTATTTACATATTAAGGAAAATAATTAACTTGGATTTTATGATCACTCACATATTTGCATGTTTCATCTATTGTCTGAACCAATAGTTTCAACCTATTGGTGAAGTGTATTTGGTACTTATGTACACCAAATGACATCATTGGTATGTATTCCTTATATGGGCATAATGTATGAGAACAAGTAGCAAATCAAATCTTGATGAACTTCATCAAGATTTACTATCCATAGTAGAAGGTGATGGCTTGTTTTTATATGGTAAGATCCAAGTACAAAAAAATGCAAGAAATGGTTAAGAGTTTTTCTAAGATTTATGGCATGGGTGTAGTTGGTAATTTTCCCAAGACTAACATAAACATTGGAGAGACATCCGAAATGCAAGGAGGGATAATTTGTATGATAGCCTTCATAAAAAAATGGGGGCATCATTACAATGAAAAATGGCTCGAGACCAAGATGGGACTATTCATCGGATGAAAAAAAAAACTATATTAATAGGTAAAATTGAATACATGTTTTGTTCTTTATATATTTTCATAGTTTTCTTCTCTCTCAAAACTAGTCATGTGTTTTAACTAAGTTTTATGAATGATTGGTTTCCTCTGTGTTTTTTCAAATTCAATATTAAATCAAAGAATAAAAAATAAAGAAGTTGTCGGATATTTTTAATTACCTCCTTAATTTCTCAAGAAGATAGTTAGAAAGACTATGCATTTAATTATCAATCTAGGGCTCATATGGAAATTGTGAACTGACGTGCACTGTATATGAAAGAACAACTATTCTTTCTATGTGTTTTATTCATAGTGTCAATGATTACGTTTGTAGTCAAAGTATAGACAATTCTGGAGCTCTAGCAAGGTTCTACATAAATCCACACTTGTGGGAATTGAAAGCACACTTTTGTAGAAAAGTAAATATCACACTTGTAGGAAAGTAAATGTCACACTTGCAAGAAATTAATTTTCATGCTTGCAAGAAAGTAAATGTCACACTTACAGAGAAAATGGTGGATTGTATCGATTCCCTACTCTCAGCCACCTGCGGGGATCATTTGTAAGCACACAACTCACAAGGAGATCTAATCTAAATTACAATAAATAAAGCTAATCTAATCTAATCCTCACCAAGATGATCCCTATTTTTACTCATACCAATAAATGTAGTCATTTATGTAAGTGCAACTATTCAATGATATAAAATAATGCAACCCAATATGAAATGCAACTATTATAAACAAATAAATGAATGAAATCAAACATGAATACTTAATTGCATGAATATATGAACACAATCTCACATGAGTAATCTTATTGCATGAACGAATTGAATCAAGGGACTAGTTACAAAATTACATAAACGAAATCCTACATGAATAGATAACTACATAATTAAATTACACAACGGGAAATCAAATAAAATATCTAAACTACGCGTCACTTTGTTCTACTGGAGTGGGCTTTGCCTCCATTGAACATAGTGCTGATATTATTCTACATAAAAAATTACAACATAAATCAATTAATTTAGTTAAGCTAATCAAAAGAAATCAATCTATTACACATATGAAAAGAAAATAAATTTAATTAATTAATTAAATCACACACTATGGAAATTATAAAATTATGATTAAAATAAAAACTCAATGAATTATTCCATTGTCATTCGGACATTGCTCTAAGAGTCCTCCCCGAATAATGAAGAGAGTGCTCTCTTTTATAGATAAATTTGATGGAAACTAGAAATAATGAATATCTAAATAAACTCACTTATGGATTTAATAAATCCATAGTGTTTACAACAACTTCCTAAATAATTAATAGTTTCCATCTAACAATTAGCAATTAATGAATAACTTCAAGATATTTTTCTAATAATTAGTAAATAATAGATAACTTCTATATCTTTTGCTAACAATTAGCAAAAAATAAATAACTCCAAGATCTTTTGCCCAAGAATTCCAAGATTCTTGGTTAACCACTCAAACTAATATCTTGTCTTGGAATTTCAAAATTATCTCCATATCTTTAATTTGCTTGGATTAAAATTATTGTTGCATGGATCCATAATTGTCACTGTCATCACACAATCTGTACTTGCCTAAATCCCAAAGCAAGTAGATACAAGATTGGTGTAATAGGGAGTGACCTATCACTATCACCTTAATAGGAAACCCATTTCTATTTAGGAGCATATCAATGTACCCCAGGGGAGACATCCCCAGTGACCTAAGGGTTTGAGAAGGTTAAGGGAAAAGTACACGAAAGTTCCCCCCTCTCATAGGTCACTCAATTTAAAAGGTTCTTTGTTTCTTATAGAGATGAAGAAAAAGATAAATGAGGTGTACCTGCCCAGAACAAGACAACAATATAAAAAGAATGCAATTGCAAGTTACCATATGATTTTAGTGTTTCATAAAACCATGAACCTTTGAAGAATAAGTAACCTGATATAATACTGCAACAAAGTAATTATCTATAAAAACAATGAATTTTTAGTAACAACCACAATAATTATGATTCAAAATTGCTTGACAATGACAAGAGAATATAGCTCTAATTTGACAAAATGAGAACAACTTGTCGAAAGCAAAATTGGCTATATCTAATCAGATTTTAATGTCACTTTTGGAGATGAATTTGTTGTTGTAAGATGACTGTAGCAATATTTTGCAACAAAAACAAGTTAGTCAATGAATTAGTCCAAGTTAAGGTTAGTAAAAGTTATTAAAGGTTTCAAGGAAGATAGTTTTAATCAAATCAAGCACCAAGGTGAGTAGATTAGTGCCTTTTAGGGTATATGGAATAAAAAATAGCAACAACAGATCTTGGAGAAAAATAGAAATGATAGTGATTATCTAAAGGAGATGGAATGGATGGAAAAGGTGTTGGTAACCCAATGCCTCAAACACCCAAGTCCTTAAGAGAAAATCGACCAGAAAGTAAGAAGGATTAGGCCCTAGCGGTTTCTCTTTCCTTTAGAAAAAATTGGAAGTAATATATGCAATAGGTAATTAGAGTAGGGCTACTAGAGTTCTAGTAAGTAGGGATATAGTAGCTACTTCTAAGCAAGATGTACTTTGAGAAATTCAACAAGTGGAAGACTATAGAGAAAACGATAATAACTTATGTTTCTCTCCTGGGGTTTTGAGCAAGCAATTTCATAATCTTTAACATGAACCAAGTAAAATTTACCACAAGCATTTCACATACACAAATTGCATAGTTTCTACTTACTTCACCAAGAATAATCAAGCCAAACCCTAGTTGAAGATCCTCCACAATGAAAACTAACCAAAATACACCAAGATTTGCCTCTCCAAGAAGTTGCACACCACTTAGTTCAGCCAATAACCCTTAAAGAAGGCTGAATTTCAAACCATGCACTTATGTGATGAGAGATGATGATCAAAATGAGAGTTTTTCTCTCTTATTTATACAATATCAATGACATTTAATTACAATTAGGTCATAAAAAGGCCGACATGGCCAAATTACATTTAAAATCCAGTTTTTACATAAATAACATTAATTAAACCCTAAAATCATATCTAATGGTGACGTCATGCCCTTCTAGGGTGACGTTAGGCCCCTAGGGCAAAACGCTAGGCATTAAATGAAGAATGTTTGGCCTCCAAAGGCCCAAAATGTTGCCACATGTGCCAACTAGCGCACAACTTCCCTCATAAGTGAAAACCCTAACTCTGGGTAACGTCAGGGTCATAATGATGATGTCATGTGCTCTGAGGGTCAACATTCAGGTGGAAAGGCAAGAGCCCCTTGGGTCTAGGTCTGCCAGAGTGTCCCTGGTGAAATGTCCTTCTTTCTTCCAGGTGCAAGCCTCTAGTTTCTATCTCCCCCTGGTGGGGTCACAACATCCATCTGTGGGCTTGTTGACAACCTATTTCAACTAGGGGGTCAACTCCATGTGCCATGAATGTATGCACCTGATGATGCTACAATGTTGAAGACTTATTGGTTCTACAAGGCAATTTTTCCCCTGACACTTCTTTTTGTAACTGGAATTTTCGCTCCCCAACTACATGGGATAATAATGTAATGGGTCTGCATGGATCATATTGTAGTTTAGTTTTTTTTATTAATTGGGTTGGTTGTCATTGATGTCAACCCTTGAATAAAGTCCGATAGCGAATTACGGTACCACAAAGGTTTGGGTAATGGACCCATGTTTGTTTGATGTATAATGGTATGAGTTTTGATATATTTGCAAGTAAGACTATTCTAGATGGATAGTACATGTCATACCATTTCTGATGGTATGTGGAATGTCACATAACTCCTTATAGGTTGAGAGTTATGGCCTTACGAAGTTGAAGGACCCTCATATGATTGGCATGAAACCCCAAAAGGTCAAAGAAGTCAAAGTTCTTGCAAAGAAGAAATTATTTAAATAATAAAGTGAAGTGACAAAGTCAAAGAGGATTATTTAAATAATAAAGTGAAGTGAAAAAGTCAAAGACAATTATTTAAATAATAAAGTGAACTGACAAAGTCAAAGAGGATTATTTAAATAATAAAGTGAAGTGACAAAATCAAAGAGGATTATTTAAATAATAAAATGAAGTGACAAAGTCAAGGAGGATTATTTAAATAATAAAGTAAATGGAGAACTTTCTAATTATGGAAAGTGGTTATAAGAAGGTTAACTCTAAAATGAGGAAAATAGGTTAAGTGGTCAAGTGGCTATTGGATACATGGAAGAGTGGCAATTTGGGCAAAGTTGGACATAGGTGACTATGTGGACAAAGTGGCCTAGAAAATGCTTCTAAGGAAGCTACTCGGAGAGTATAAATAAGAGGCAAAGCTCTCTCATTTTAATTACACTTGAGAATATTGAATATCTACAGGTGACTGAGGTAACTAAAGGATATATAAGCCGAATTTCATAGGGAAGGTGAAGTAAAGAAGGCCAAAATTCAAGGGAGGATAAATCATTTTGATGATGCTTTCCAAGGTATGTTATTTACAGGTCATCTCACCATTTTTGCAATAAAAAAATTTCTAGAATGATTCAAACCGTGAAATTGGGAGGCCATTGAGAAAACATATCCAAGTAGTTGTGGTACAAATTTCATCTTGTGGGTCGTTGTATTTTTGGAGTTACACTACGTGGAAAATAGGGTTTGTGGCTAGTCCTGAAACTAGTCTGAAATAGGTGTTTCGGGTAAAAACGTCATAACTTCTTCATAACATATCCAAATTCAGTATGACCAAATATGTTGGTTAGAGTACATTCTGTAGTATTCTGTGTAAAATTTTCAGATCCATACAACAAATATTCCGTGCGGGGCACGCTCTACAAGTTCACTCTCTAGAATAATCCAAAATTCAACAAGGTATGCCATTTTTTCTACAACTCCTTTTATGAGAGGTTTCAAGTAGTGACACCTAGAGGAATTGCATAAAACACACTGAAGAACATTGTGTATTATTTTCAGATCTTTATTCATTACAAGTACATAGTTATGATTATTTCAATTTAGGGTTGTTGACTAATCCAAAACTAGTCATGTGAGACTAAAGTAAAGTTTGATAAAAATGCTAGTCTCTTGTTGTTAAAGTTAAGGAATGTTTGGAGGTTGAGGTACAGGTTGGTGCATTTGTTTATGGTACAAGCTGACTACAGGTTGTTTGGTACAGGTTGGTGCATGGTTGATGCACTTTTTTATGGTACAGGTTGATTACAGGTTGAGGTACAGGTTCATGCATGGTTGATACATGGTTCAGGTTATTGGTACAGGTTGTTTGGTGTAGGTTTATTGGTACAGGTTTACACCAGTATATCTCACAATGATAGTGTGACAGTGGTTCCATCATTCTACTTATATGTTAGGGTGGTTGGACGGGGCAAGGATAGGTGGTTATATCCACCTTCCATTTGTAGTCGAATAACATAGGGGGTTGTAGCCATAGAATTGGTGAGTTGGAGCTTCCCTTAGGTTGTAACCTGAGAAAATAGGGGGTTGGAGCCTCCTTCTAGTTGCAGCTGGAAAACAAAGGAAGTTGGTGCTTCCTATGAATGTAATTCTTCAAGACATATAAGAAAAAGCATTACGTGGTTTTCTCCCACTTTGGGTTTCCACATAAAAACATTGGTGTACTGTGTATGTGTATGTGTATGATTGTTCATTTTTTCATTTTTTATTTACTCTGCAAATATTGGATGATAATGCTACATTGATATAACACTTGCATTATATGGTTAAAAAGGATTAGATTTCTCTATTATGGATTCACCCCCCCCTCCCCTCTCAGTAATCCAAGAATTGGTATCAGAGTAGGTTCCTTCATAAACAAGTTTAACCACTGAAAGGTAGATCATGGAGAGAAACAACATGTATAAAAATGGAATACCATAGTTTGATGGACATAAGTATGCCTTTTGGAGCATAAGGATGAAGACATATATACATGCATAGGGATTTGAAATTTGGGAATCAATTGTAGATGGATACACAACACCATTAGTTCTGCCGAAAAATGACAAAGCTATGAAACTCGGTCAAAATAAATCCAAAGCCACAGATGCACTTCTTAATGGTCTTGGAGAATCGATATTCACCAAAGTTGCACATTGTAAATCTGCTAAAGATATTTGGGACAAACTTCGAAATATTTATGAAGGAGATTCAAAAGTTAAAGCAACAAAGATTTAAACTTACAGAGGTCAGTTTGAACAAATAAAGATGAAGGAAGATGAGAACATTGCAGCTTACTTTTTACGAGTCGATGAAACAGTAAATGCAATCTTGGTATTGGGAGAAGAAATCAAAGAATCTTTAATTGTTCAAAAGGCACTAAGATCTCTTCCTATGAGATTTGACCCTAAGATATCAACACTAGAAAAAAGAGCATATATAAACTCAATAAGCATGGATGAACTACATGGAATCTTCACAGCATATGAAATGAGAACTGAACAAGAAAATCTAGATATAAAAGAAGCAGCCTTCAAGACATCCAAAAGTTCAAAGAAAAAAGGAAATCAAAAAGAAAAATAACATAGAAACAACAATGACGTCTCGGAAGATGATGAAGAAGTTGCCAACTTTGTCATAAGATTGAACAAGGGAACCAACGACAGGTATAGAGGTAAGATTCCTTTGATTTGTTTTAATTGTGATGGTATTGTTCATTTTGATAACAAATGTCCTCATAAGAAAAAGATAAATGATGAGGGTTACTCAAATAGCAAACAAACATATAAAGGAAAAAGAACCACAAAGAAAGTTTTCAAAAAAATCTTATGCACCAAAGAAGACATCTCATCATTAGATGAAGATGAAATCAGTGACAGTGAGACAGAAAGAGTTCTATTCATGGCAGTAGAAGACTCTAATAAATAAGACTCCGAAGAAGAATATGAAGAGGCCAAAGAAGAATATGAAGAGGCAGAAGTTGAATACCGAGAAGAATTTTTATGTTCCATAGAAGTTATCAGAAGAGAAAACAAGAAAAACAAGAAACTACAAGCGTAACTAGACAAGAAAGAAGACACTCAGGAACTAGAACAAACGATCAAAAATTTGAAGGTTCAAATTGAAGAAGATAAAAGAATTGAAGAAGCACTCAAAGAACAACTAGAATGAAGAGATAGGATCATTGGAAATTTGGAAGCATAAATTTTCACATTAAGAAAGGATATTCAAAATAAAAATATGCAGAACAACTCAAAAGTTTTGAATGACATTATCAACAGTCAAAAAACTCATCATGACAAGTTTGGACTTGGATACAATCAGACAGAAAATGGATCAAGCTCCAAAACAACAGAACAAGAAACATATCCAAAAAGCTATGCAGAAACAATCAAAGGGGATAGGAAGGTCTACAAAGAAAATTACAGGGACACTCCTCCACCGAGAAGATTCATATTTCAGAATCAACGACCGACAAAAACAGAGAGGCCTCGGGAAGAAGAAGGATTCATAAGAGTACCTCCTTTCAAAAGATCTTCGACTCCCAAGTATCAAACTATATTTTTTGGTTTATGTTATGCATGTAGTAATTTTGGACATAAATCTGTGAATTGTAGAGCTAACAACAGGAACATAAACAACTGAAAGTCATACACAAAAGGGTTATCCAAGAAGGCCTAGTGAAACACAGAGAAGAAGTTACAACAGGTTTGAATCTTTGAGCACTGAAGTGGAATTCTACAAATGTAACAACTTTTGACACATGGAAAAAGATTGCAGAATGACAGTCCCTCCTAGAGAACCACAACAAAACAACAAAATTCATAGACAAGAACCTCATAAAAGGACATGGATAAGAAAGAATAATCAATATAGCAATGAAGAATGCACACTCGCTCTACAAGCTAAGAAGAATAAACATTGTTGGTATGTTGACAGTGGTTGTTCAAAACACATGACAGGTGATAGAGACAGGTGCCTTACATTAATAAAGGAAAGAGATGGATCAGTCTCCTTCGGAAATGATGATTCAACTAAAATCATTGGAAAAGGCACAGTCAGAATTGGGAACACGAATACCAAGGAAAAAAATGCTCTACTAGTAGAAGTGTTGGCACAGGGGCAGACCCAGGGTTCAACTCTAATAGCGCACCAATAAGCCCTAACTATTGGCCCTCTCAACAACACTTGCGAAGCAGATGCAGTCTCACCCGAAGTAGCAATAGGGGGTTGCATGACACAGGTGTCTACAACTAGAGGAAATTCAAGTGGATTCAAAAGAACAACACACAAAGATCTAGTTATTCTTTACCAACTTAAACCTACTTCGCATAGTTATATCTCAGATCTAGCACAATAATTTAATGACAGAATAACAAAATTCAAATAACACAACATCAATCATGCATAAAAACAAGATATACGTGGTTCACCCTCTCCCTACGGCTACATCCACAAAAGTTTGTTTCTTGATATATTATATGAAAACATACAGTTCTATCTGCGCACTTAGCTTGCAAATCTCTCTCTCCTTCTCTTCTTCTATCCTCTCCATGTGCACCCAGTTGGAGGATTGATCTTCACACCCAGCTAAATATATTACAATAGAATAGTGTTCTCACAACACAATACTCTCCTCACACAACAATAATAATCACTTGACATCAACAATACAATCCTCTTCGAACTTGGAACGACCTGATCCTAGGTCCTCTAGACCTTTATTTATACCTTACATGACAGACGTCTAGGTGTCAAAACCCTAGATCCCAAAACCATAGGTGTCTAAAACCCTAGGTCAACTTGACCTGCATTTTTAGGGCTTTGCCAACCTATCTTTCCTTCTTTCCCACGAGGTGTTCCAAAGAATCCGTTGGTGGATTTTTCCGCTTGTTGAGTTGTCCATGATCCATCTTCCTTGTTGATTTGTCTTCCTCAATCTTCTCATTCAACGGCTCGTTTTCTCTTACTTCACTCCTTGTTTTCTGCTTCTTTGACCACTTCGACCCAATCTCAGTCAATGTGCCTTTCGTGTAGTTCGTACTTTTCCTTTCTTCTTGAATCTTCACTTTCTTCCTGAATCTGTGGAACTCGTACTTTGCCAATAGGCCCCAACACTCACATGTGAATCATCCCGAGGCACTACAGGTCTGAACCTTCTATTTTACTTCGAATTCAGACTGCATGGAGCATCATGTGCTTTCTGCTCTGTCCCTCTCTTCCTTGTGCATACTTTATTTTATGTGTCTGGTACCCAGTTTCAACTGCACCTGGTACCTAGACCCTTCTTTTTATTCTTTTACTGAGAGTTGCGAGGCAACTGACTGTCATAGTAAAATTTCAACTGGATCTCGTTCACTAAACCTTCCTTCCATTATCCATTCAAAGTCTTCAACTGCGCAACTCCTCCTTCTGTAGCATATGCAACCTCATATGGCCCAAGCCAATTTGTCATGAATTTCCCTGGATGCTTCATGAACTTGTTGTCATAGACCAATACTAGATCTCCTTGCCTAAATGATTTCTTCTTGATATGCCTGTCATGGTAGGCCTTCTCTCGTTCCTTCTGTACCTGCTAATGGAATCCTACAATGAACTTGTCTTCTTCTAGTTCGACCAACTGCATAATCATGTCTTGCACAGTGCTTGTGTCATCCATACCTGTAAATGCTACAATTCTCAAGATAGGAACTAGATATTCCATATGTACCACTGCTTCTAGACCATAAACCAACTTAAAGGGAGTTTGCATTGTCAACTTCTTACAAGTAGTTATGTAAGCCCATAACAATGATGGTACACTCAAATCCCAATCATCCCTGTTCACACTACAAATCTTCATCAGTGTTGTCTCCAAGATCCTATTGAAATATTTCATTGTTCCATTTTCTTGTGGGTGGTAAGGCATGCTCTTCTGATGATGAACTTCAAATTTCGGAGTCAAGGATTAAATAGTCTTATTGATAATAAAAAATTGTACCTTGATCGCTCATCAGGGTCTTCGAGAATCTAAATCGGGTTATGATATCATCAAATATGAATCACGCAGTTGTAGTTTCACTACAGTCCTTGACTGCTCTTGCTTCTACCCATCTGGTCAAATACTCTGTTGCAGTGATAATGTATCGAGCTCCTGTGTGCTTTCTTGGTGGGTTGATAGGTCCCACAAAATCAATGGCCCATTTCTCAAATGATTGTAAAGTTAGTTGAGGTGCTAAAGGCATCTCATTTCTTCTAGAAGGTTTCCCAACTCTTTGGCATACATCGCAGGATCTGTAGTATTCCTTATCATCTTTGTGTAAAGTGGGCCACCAGAGGCCAGCTCTGAGAACCTTTTTCATAGTTTATTTTCTTGCATAGTTTCCTCCTGTGATTCCCTCATGTGCTTCTACAAAAATAAGTGGTCTTTTTGCCTCCATAACACATCTCCTCAGGATCTCATCAGGTCCCATCTTATAAATTTTTCCAGCTATAAGTGAAAAATCTGCAACACAAACTACCAGTTGTTTATTCTGAATGACTATATATTCACAAGGTGTCATTCATGTTGATAGGAACTAGAGTATCTCGACGAAGTGATCATAAACCTTTCTAATGGCCAACAACTGTGCATCTGATAGTGTATCCTCCAAACTGGTAGGTTCCTCTCCATGTTCTAACCTAGACAAATGGTCAAGTCCCTTGTTCATTCTCCCTGCCTTAACCACAATCTCAAAATCATATTCTTGAAATAACAGTAGCCATCTACATATTCTTCCCCCCAACACTAGCTTCTTGACTAGGTACTTCAGCGCAGAGTGATCAGTGAACATCTTAAAATGTCCTCCCAACAAGTAGTGTAGAAACTTCTGCAACGCATACACCATGGCTAAACCTTCTCTCTCAGTGGTAGTGTAATTTATCTCAGTTGTAGATAGCTTCCTGCTAGAAAAGGATAATTGATGGTCAATATCTCTTTCTCCTATTTTTTCTAACACTACCCCTAATGAAATATATGAAGCATTGACATGCACATGGAATTCCTTACTCCAATCTGGGAAAACTAGAATGGGCGTAGTGACCATTTTCTGTTTCAATGTGTCGAATCTCTGTTGACATTCCTCTGACCATTGGAACTGAAAATATTTCTTTAATAACTTCTCCATAGGTGTTGTTATATGTGCATACCCCTTGATGAACTTTCTGTAGTATCCAGTATGTCCCAGCACAGTGTGCAGCTATCTAACCAAGGTAGGAGGGGGTAGGTCAACAATGATGGAAATATTATAAGGATCTACCAACAACCCTTACTTACACACAATATGGCCTAGAAACACTCCAAAGGGTGAAAAGAAGATACATTTCTTCAGGTTCAAGGAAATCTGACATTGCCTGCACCTATCCAACATTAGTCTTAAGAATTCAATATGATTTTTCAATAAGCTAAAAATAGTCTAATCATCAAAATATGCTTCCAAAAATTTATGTAAAAATTCATTGAATGCTTCGAAGACCACCCTAGAAAAGATGGTTGGTGCATTCTTCAATACAAAAGACATCATTGTGTACTGGAAAGAACCCCATTATGTTGCAAATGTGGTCTTATGGCGATATTCCTTAGAAATCCTGATCTGGTGATAACCTGAGAATCCATCTGTGAAGGAGTAAACTTCTTGTCCTCCCACATTATCTAGAACCTCATCTCTAAAAGGTGTAGGGAATCGATCATGTAAGCATGCATCATTCAGCTTCCTTAAATATACACATATTCTTATCTCTCTTGACTTATTATCTTGGACCACCATAGGGCTAATCCATTTTGATTCTTCAACAGGTTCTATGATTCATGCTTCCAACATTCTGTTTAATTCAATCTTGACTTTCTGTTTATACTTGGGATTTAGTCTGTAAGGTCTCCGCTTGACTAGCCTTGCACTTGGTTTCAAGGGGATATTCATTTCTCCCATGGGCCCTTTAATGCCCTTCATGTCCGTGAACTTGGTTCTAAACAAGTCCTGATATTCATGCAATAATTATGTGATCTTATCAATAGTGGAATCATCCCAATAATCTCCAACATTTGTGAGCTTAGGTGCTTTCTCTATTCCAATATTAACTTTCTTGATTTTGATTAGATGTCTAATAAAAGGTAGTTCGACTCATACTCCTTCTATATCTCTTTTTCCTTCTATTTATGCGATGTTCACATTCCTAGGATCATCGTCTTCATCAGCATTGATATTTTAACAACCTTGTAGTTTCTGAAGAGGTGCAGTCCATTCATCCTCTTCTTGCTCCAAAGTGAGGTTAGGTGCCTCCTCAAATAATTTTTGTCTTACAACTTACAGATCGTGATCTACTGTGGGGTACTGACTTTCAAATAAGAATGTAGCTAAAAAGTTCTAAGTCATAGCGTACCAATCTGCAATGGTCAGGTGCATTTCTGCTTGAAGATACCAATTGATAGGCATGGTGTCCAATGTGTTAATGAATTTATGCACCCACTGCTCTTAAGGAATGTTTCTCTAGGCCTCCTCACAACTTCGCACATGGTCCTTTGGGCATCTATGACCTGTGTATTGAACTTCGCACCCTTCGTCTTGTTCTGAAAAGCACATTGTCATCAAAGTGTGACATTGCACCCATTCCGCGATGTTCTTCTTGTGTGTTCCCCACCATCTCGTTGGTGTTGCTTTGAAGGCTTCGTCCAGTGCCAACATTCATTGTTGTACTGGTACAATTTCTTCAAATTTTGACAAGAATATTTCTAAATGATTTAAACCATCAAATGTGGGCAGATTTCTTACTTCTGTGTCAATCCAACGAACTTCCCTAGTTAATCTAGCACACATTCTCGTAGAAACTTCATACATTTTGTTCTGTTAGTTCTCTAGTGTTTCCTCTGAATCTGATGAGCATGCGTTGTCATGTCGCTAGCTTAAGTTCCCATCTGATGTAGGATTAATGTAATCTCGTTGTCTTGCTATCAATTTATATATGTTCTCTAGTTCATAAGAACGATCTTCTTCTCTGATGGGTTATGTGTATCTGCGACCTTCGTTAGGATCAAGAGGTGCGATGACCCTAAGGCCATCAAATTTAAATGTCATTCTTCTTTTATTTAAGTCAACGGCAGTGGAATTGTTGAAAGCCTAATCAATTCCTAACAACGCAAGATAAGGACAACTATCGTCAACTATCTCAATCACATCAAAGTATGCAAACTTCCTTATCCCGTCGATGTCCACAAGGACATGTTCCAGTCTCCCAAAGGGGCTTACTGCCTGCTGATTAGCCATCCTAAGCTTGATATGGGAGTAAATCAACTTAGATTTTCCCATCAGTGCCCAGGTCTTCTTCATCATAACATTGACTTATGATCCTAAGTCGAGGACAACATAATCTATGTCATAATCTCAAATATGAGCATTAAGGTGTAGTTCCTTATTTTCCTTCTCTTTCTAGATACTCGATGTACTACTCTATTAAATAGAGGGTCTACCCTACCAATATCATACTATCTGATCAAATTTTGTGGTTCTTGTACATCTCTTTCATCCTTAATCAAATTAATGCAAGTACATAAGAATTACATAAGCTTGCTTAACTCTTTTGCTTCTCCAGGTGATGCAGACTGATCAAATGCTAGAGGCATTCCACATTATCTCACTTCTGGTTGTGTCTTTGATGAAGAATCTTGGTCTCTTCCAAATGATCTTCTTGCCTCTTCAAACGTCTTCTTTTCTTTCCTTGGATCAAACACTCGTGTCTTCTCTGCAGTTCTTCTGACCCTTGATTCTTCTGTAGTATTTTCTGGGGTCACTCTGTCTTCGCCTGTAACAACACCTCCTCTATTGATAACAACAACTCTAGGATCCTCTCCTCGAGGTTCTGCTGAGATTAATTGTACTTGTTGGCTTCCTCCTCCTCTCTCCTGGAGCTTCGCTAATAATGTTGGAAAATCTTCAATAACATGTTCAAATGAGATATAGTAGCTGCAAGTGGTACAAGGGTTCTGATAGTCCCTTGCCAAGTGTCCTGGTTGTGCACAGTTATAACAAATGATTTGACCTCAACCTCGACCCATGCCTCCTCCTCCTCCTCTTCCTCTGAATCCACCATGAGGGTTGAAGTTTCCTCTTCCTGGAGAATAAAACTGCGTATCATTTCCTTCACTTTGTACTTCACCTTGAATCCTATATGTATCTCTTCATCTTTTGTGCAAGAGGTCATGATCCCTACAATCCTTCTCATCATGTCCCACAGATTTACAAAATGTGCAGTAAAGGTTTGTAGGTGTCTGGACATATTTTTGCATGTAATAACATTCACCAGGGTGATGTCTACTTCTACATACCTCGCACTAGGGTAGAGTAACCTGCTTCAAAGGGATCAGAGCTCCAGAGGCCAAGTACTCATGAAATAGGGGACAATGTTCCTTACCATGGCCTTCTGATTTGCATCTGATACACCAGATTTCTTCTCTTTTATATTTTCCCTTGTCTTTCTTCATATCTTCGACCTACAGAGATAAGCTAGTTAGCTTACTCAAAATTTGACTCATACCTTATATGGATTCTCCCATAGGGGATGATTCTAGCTTCATGGTGATCTCCAATTCCTCAGCCTGCGAAGTGACCTTATGTTGCATCAGAGGAACTCTGATATGTGGTAAGAGGGAAGCAATGAACCATTCTTTGTTTTGCTCGTCTGGGATCTGAAAAATCAAATGACATGTCAAGGTCTTAAATCTCTGATCAAACTCCCAAATAGGTTTAGCTACTCTTTTCTTGATCTCTTTTAGTTCTATAATGCACGGTGACTCCGACTTGGGTTTCTTTAATTCTGCACTCAACACAGTCTTGATATCGTTCAGTTGTTTAGGATGTACAACTCCTTTAACAAACTTCATGTACCAGCTCAGTGCGTTGTCTCTTAAGGTAGTACTAAACTAATCTCTCTTAACATATTTTTCATTGACTTGCTTAATACTCCATATAGATTCGCATAAGAACCAGTGTTGATCAGGATATTCAAATCCATCTCCTCTAAAGATAGGTAGCCTCATTTCATTTGCCATAGATCTTCCTAGGGTGCTTGACTGAGTATGTACTAAACTGGTGGTAATAGTACTCTGAGTGCTCTGATAACTCTGGCTACTATGTTTACTTAATGTTGCTAAAACAATAGAAGGAGTAATAGTACTTACTTCGACGTTCGGCGTAGTTCCTGAAGTTTCTGATTCTTCTCAGCAAGGTTCTTCAGTCTTCCCTTTTTCTGCCCTAGCGGACTCTGAATGTTCCTCATTCAATAACTCTTCTTCTTCTCCACTGTGTAACCCTTCATCTTTTGTTAATGGTTCATGATTCGGTTCAAGAAAGTCCACCAGAGGAACCTCTCTAAAGGTTATCCCACTGCGCGTATGTCCAACCTTTGTGTCATTGTCGTTGTCTGAATTCTTGAACATTAGCTTTTCGATATGACCAACTACTGTATCTTCAATATGTTCTTCTCATGCAATAATATCTTAATCTTCAACTTCAAAAAGTGTAAAAAATTTCCTCTCGATCCCTTAAAGAAATATCTCTCTGCTTGGCTATATGACTCTACTCTGTCAATATCAAACTCTATAATGTACCCTCCAATGGTGCTATCATACCAGTGATCTACTGCTCTTGACAAGATGTTATCAACTCTCTTGACCTTCTTTATCAATGTTGACATCCAAACCACAAGTGGTCTAAATATCATCTCAAAATGTGTATCTGCTAATCTGGCTAACCACTCATATAGCTCCTTATGAATTCCTCCAAAGAAAATCTCGTGTATATCGGTAAAGATATTCCTTCCCAACCAATCCTTTGTACTAAGATTAGGGTTCTTATTTTGAGCCTCAGTGAAGTCCTTCTCTTTTTCTTCTATCCACTTTTGAATCTTTGTCTTCGATGGAAAGCACCTTGACATTCCCTCAAGAAGATCTCGATCCTGACAATGGAACCATTTGTTGGCATAGGGGCAGACCCAGGGTTCAACTCTAACAGCGCACCAACAATCCCTAACTATTGGACCTTTTAGAAACACTTATGAAGCATATCCAGTCTCACTCGAAGTAGCAATAGGGGGTTGTAGGACACAGGTGTCTACAACCAAAGGAAATGCAAGTGGATTCAAAAGAACAACACAGAGAGATCTAGTTATTCTTTACCAACTTAAACCTACTTCGCACAGTTATAGCTCAGATCTAGCACAATAATGTAATGATAGAATAACAGAAGGCAAAGAAGACATCATCAATCACACATAACAACAAGATATATGTGGTTCACCCTCTCCCTAGGGCTACATCCATAGAACTGTGTTTCTTGATATATTATATGAAAACATACAGTTATATCTGTGCACTTAGCTTACATATCTCTCTCTCCTTCTCTTCTTCTCTCCCCTCCTTGTACACCCATTTGCAGGATTGATATTCACACCCAGCTGAAGATCTTACAATACAACAGTATTCTCACAACACAGTACTCTCCTCACACAACAACAATAATCACTCGACATCAAAAATACATTCTTCTTCAAACTCGGAATGACCTGATCCCGGGTCCTCTAGACCTTTATTTATACCTTACATGACATAATTCTAGGTGTCAAAACCCTATATCCCAAAACCCTAGGTGTATAAAACCCTAGGTCAACTTGACCCACGTTTTCAAGGCTTCACCAGCCTGTCTTTCCTTATTTCCCACGAGGTGCTCCAAAGCATCCGTTGGTGGATTTTTCCACCTGCTGAGTTGTCCACGATCCATCTTCCTTGTTGATCTGTCTTCATCGATATTCTCGTTCAATGACTCTTTTTCTCTTACTTCACTCCTTCTTTCCTACATCTTTGACCACTTCGACCCAATCTCAGTCATTGTTCCTTCCACGCAGTTCGTACTTCGAATTTCTTCCTGAATATTAACTTTATTCTATAACCAAGTGACAACAATAAGATATGAAACATAATCTTCTAAATGTGAGTAAAATGTGTGACCAAGGTCACAAAAGTTACTTTCGATTCACAAAAGTGCGAGATAAGAAAAGAAGGTTCAGGAAAATTGATTGCAACAGTTGCGAGAACTTCAAGCAACATATATTTATTAAGTGAAATTGGAAACGAAAAGTGTTGCCTAGGAAAGGAAGATGAAATTTGTCTATGTCATAGAAGAATGGGTCACATACATTTTGATAACCTTTTCAAAGTCAGCAAAAGGGAAGCAGTTAGAGAATGCCCCAGATCACGAAACCAATCAACACTTTATGCAATCATTGTCAACAAGGAAAGCAAACAAAGACCAGGTTTAAATCAAAAGAATATTCAATGACAAGATCACTAGAAATTGTGCATACTCATCTAGTTGGACCAACTACAACAAAGGGTTTAAAATGTGAGAAATAATTTATGTTATTAGTTGATGATTATAAAAGAATGACTGCAGTTTTCTTTCTCAGGAATAAGTCAGAAGCTTTTGAAAACTTCAATGTCTACAAGGAAATGGTTGAAAATGAAATGGATTCACAAATCAAATTCTTGAGATATGAAAATGTAGGAGATTTCACTTCAAAGGAATTTATGGACTACTGCAGCAGGCATGGAACAAAAAGGAAATTCTTCATTGCTAGGACAGCTCAACGGAATAGAGTTGTTGAAAGAAAGAACGGGACAATACATGAAATGGCTCGAACAATGCTAATGGATTCCAAATTGACAAATATCTTTTGGACATAGGTAGTGCATACAATAGTTCACATTCAAAAGAGAGTAGTGCTCAGAAACAACATTGACAAAACTCCCTACGAGCTATGGAAAGGAAGACCAACAAATGTGAAGCACTTCAGAGTTTTTGGAAGCAAATGCTACATCAAAAGAGAAGATGGAAGAATGGGAAAGTTTGACTCTCGTGTGGAAAAATGAGTACTTGTTGGTTACTCAAGTACAAATAAAGCATACAAGTGTTACAACCTAAGATTGAACAAAGTTGTGTAAAACATCAATGTAACAATTGATGAAACATGTAGACAAGAATTAAAGGAAGAAGAAAATGAATCAATGGAACAGCTTTACGAAGAAGAAGCATAAGATGAAAAATAAGTAGAAGGGGAAGATGAAGAGGATCTGACAGAAGCAGAAGAGAAAGTTCAACAAGTGCCTCCAAAGACACCTCACAGACAAGTACAAAAGAATCATCCTTTAGATCAAATTATCAGAAACAAATATGCAGGAGTTGAGACTAGAAGAAGAATATGTTCACCAGAACAAACGCACCTAGCACTCTCATCTACGATTGAACCAACCTGTTTTGAAGAGGCCATCAAGGATGAATTTTGGAATAAGGCCATGGATGAAGAATTGGATCAAATAGAGAAAAATAACACTCGAAAATTGGTTCCAAGACCAAAGGATAAGAATGTGATCAACACAAAGTGGGTATACAGGAATAAATTGAATGAAGATGGATATGTTACAATGAACAAAGCTAGATTGGTATGTAAAGGATATGCACATGTTGAAGGAATTGACTTTGAAGATACATTTTTTCCAGTTGCCAGAATGGAAGCAATATGATTTCTTTTAGCTTATGCATGCTCCAAAAATATTAAAGTGTATCAGATGGACGTAAAATCAACTTTTATGAATGGGGAACTTGAAGAAGAAGTATAAATTGAAAAACCAGAAGGATTTCAGTTGTCAGAGAACGCAGATTATGTGTGTAAATTAAAGAAGGTCTTATATGGTCTAAAACAGGCTCCTAGAGCATGGTACTCTAGACTGGATAAATATTTACAGCAGGCAGGGTTCAGAAAAGGAAGTGCAGACAACAAAATCTACATCAAGGTAACTCAAGATATTATTTTATTAATTGATGTTTATGTTGATGATATTATTTTTGGAAGTACTGATGACAGGTTAAGACATAAATTTGCAAAGGACATGTAGAATGGATTTGAAATGTCATTACTTGGAGAACTATCCTTCTTTCTGGGTCTTCAGATACGTCAAAGCAACCAAGTAATTTTTATTTCTCAAACCAAGTATATCATAGAAATGCTAAAGAGGTTTGGAATGGAAGATTTCAAACCAATTATCACTCCCATGCAAACAAGTCGCAAGTTGAGCAAAGATGACGATTCAAAGTCTATAGATTAGAGGCAATACAGGTCAATGATTGGTAGCCTATTATATGTGACAACATCCAGATCAGATTTAATGCATGCAGTTGGATAGGTGGCATGATTTCAAGCAGCACCAAAGGAATCACATGTATTAGTAGTGAAGAGAATTTTCATATATCTCAAAGGAACAAAAGAGTTTGGATTATGGTATCCAAAAGGAAAATATAGATTGGGCAGGTTTCATTGATTACCGACGAAACGACAGTGGAGCAACGTTCTACTTGGGTGAGTGTTTAGTATCATGGCTAAGAAAGAAACAATCATCAGTGTATTTATCTACATCTGAGGTAGAGTATATTGCAACAGCAACATGGTGTACACAGGTTCTATGGATGAAACAAACTTTGACAGATATACAGGTTGAGTATGATGAGCCCATTAAAATATATTGTGATAATACAAGTTCCATTGGTATCTCAAAGAACCTGGTGATGCACTCCAAGACGAAGAACATTCCAATCAAGTATCACTTTCTATGGGAACAAGTTGCAGAAAAGAACATAAGAGTTGAATATGTGGGCACAAAATAACAAGTGGCAGACATCTTTACAAAACCGCTTCCACGATAAGCCTTTGAGTATCTTCACTAGAGACTCGGAGTTATTTCTACTCCAAAATGAATGCTTTTGAATGCTTATCTTATATGTCTTAGATGTACACAAGGAAGCACCATAAAGAGGAAATTTCAGGTTGGGAGATCAGACGAGTCAGTTAGGGGGAGTAGCCCCAAATGGAAAGATACATTTTCCATTGATGACAAAGGGGGAGAGATTTATCAGATGCAAAGGATAGAGGCATGGTTCTAGGGGGAGCGTTGGTCACATAGATGCAGACATGGTTCCACGGGGAGCATGAGTGATGTGATTTTAGTGTTTCATCATAGTGTTGACATCAATGCCAAAGGGGGGGATTGTTGATTAATTGGGTTGGTCTTCATTGATGTCAACCCTTGAAGAAAGTCTGGTAGCGAATTTTGGTAGCACAAAGGTTTGGGTAATGGAACCAAGTTTGTTTGATGTATAATGGTATGAGTTTTGATATATTTGTAGGTACGACTATTCTAGATGGATAATATATGTCATGCCATTTACGGTGGTATGTGGAACGTCACATAACTCCTCACGGTTTGAGAGTTATGGCCTTACGAAGTTGAAGGACCCTCATATGACTGGCTTGAAACCCCAAAAGGTCAAAGAAGTCAAAGTTCTTGAAAAGAAGAAATTATTTAAATAATAGAGTGAAGTGACAAAGTCAAAGAAGATGGAAAACAAAGGAATTTGGTGCTTCCAATGAATGTAATTCTTCAAGACATATAATAAAAAACATTCCATGGTTTTCTCCCGCTTTGGGTTTCCACATAAAAAAACTGGTGTACTGTGAATGTGTATGGTTGTTCATTTGTTAATTGTTTATTTACTCTGCAAATATTGGATGATAATGCTACATTGATATAACACTTGCATTATATGGTTAAAAAGAATTAGATTTCTCTATTATTGATTCACCCTCCCTCTTAGTAATCCAATAAGTTTCCTAGGAATTTATCATTAGGGAAGTGTTACGAGGAAAATCTCTCTATGGCTAGGGGAAAACCACAACAGACGGAAATGACTGCAAAAATCAACTATATTCTCAAGTATGCTATATAAACAAATATGCTAGCAAAATAAGATAAAAGGCCTACCTTGTCCAGATGTTCAATGAAGTCCACCGTTGAGCACTTGACCCAAAGCAATGTACCTGCAACTAGTCCTCAACAAACAAGAAAAGAAAGCATATGGTGATAATATATTATGTTAGCACATTCAACAACATAATCTATTAACATACATAACAAATACGCCCATGGAATAATAATTCAAATATTTGCAAGATATCAATTGGACAAGAAGAGAGTATTTCTATTAATATATGATCAGCATAAGTGAATAAGTTACAGACTTTCATGTCAGCACGGTTCAGAACTGAGAAACCAAGTTCCTTCCAGCTAGGCCTCCACCACTTCAATCCTCCACTAAAGGCAAGCTCATGTAAGAGAGACAATGGAGTTCTCACTCAATAATGGAAGAGCTTGGGGGTTGAACACTATGTTCAAAATTAAAGTATAAAGGGATGCAGACTCAATGTGAAGTGAATAATTCCTCCAGAGTAACTTTGATCTCAAATTTGAATTCTTTCTCCTCTTTTCCATAGCTCGGAATTGGCCCATTTATAGCCTTCAAATGGAACTGAAGGGTCGATTCAGAACGTTTCCAGTATATGGAAGGCCAAGGATCATTGATCTCCTGTCATGACAAAGAAACCTGACACCATTTTTCATTTCTGGGCACATTTCTCGATGTACACAACCTGTAGTGGTGCAACCTGTGTATACGCATGATGTATAGTAGGCAAGGTGCATATATGTGGAAAAAATGTATTGTTAGCTTTGGGATTTGCAAAAAGGGATGAAAATTCTGCATAGGGAAATGGAAAAAGGCCCTCTATGCAAGATTACATGGGGTGAGGAAAATATTTCTATAATAGATGCCCCCTAATGTGTGAGGTCAGAGGAGTATCTGTGATGGCCGAAATACATTATAAAAACCCAGAAGTGGAGTGATGAGGAACCAACTAGAAGAACTAGTTGCTCATTACAATCTGTATTGACTTTTCATACATGGCTTCCAATTTGAATTACACTGTAGTTCCATGTGAAAATATACCAAACAATTATCTGTGGCCATGAATAGGAAAATACAAATGTGGTTACATGCCAAAGGTTGTCATAGTCACAAACAAGGCCCAGTAGAACCAATCTCAAAATCAATCTAAAGACATCTGTATACAATGGAGTACAATCCGATCTCCCATGATCACTGAAGTCACATAGGTACTAGTCCAATGAAAAGGAAGGAATAGCTCAATAAATTTGCGGCCACATACTAATGTCTTCAAGTCTTCTACACAACCAGCCAAAGGTGCAAGTATACATCATATGAATAAAGGAGTTGAGGTCGAACACAATGAGACATCATTTGACTATCGATCATTGAGGTATACCATTAACAAACCCGAGACAACCTACCGATGATGAAAGTAGGTATCAAGGCACCGAGTACATTCTTACAAGTGTGAATAAAGGAGTCGGGGTCGAACACTTGAAGAATCCATCAATCATGAGACATTAATGTATTCCCAACTGTCGATGGTGAGATAACCTACCACTAATGATTGCAAGCCTCAAGGTACTCATAGGACTCTAGGTCTCGTTTCCAGAATAGATGAGTTGAAGTCGATGGAAGGAGACCCGCTGAAAGGAGAGCATTAAGGCCTCTCTCATCATTCAGCATGAGTTACAAAGAAGGAGCTTCATGATTTGGAGGAAATCAAATGAAGAACAAGTTCATGAACCAACGAACCTGTGTGTCTTTCATCTATGCCAAGTGCAAGCAGTACACGAAAAAAGACCCTCTGAATAACAACCAATGAGGAAAATTGCTGACAAAGGTGAGGAAACCACCAATAAGGATAATGGCATCCAAGACACTATGTGAATCCCAATTTCTAAATAGATGTCTTGTCGTCGAACACAAGGGAAACCACCCAGTCAACGACCAATTATGAAATGTCGACTGTTGGGTTCAAGGTTACCTACCAATGAGGAAAGTAGGACCAGGGTGTGTAATAGGACTACAACATCATGTGATTCTGAGACAAACTGAGGGAATGGCCGACATGCAAATTCAAGAGTTCTAAGGAATGACCAACACAGGTTGATAGACATTCTTTGAACAAGAGCATGAGACATATGGAAGACTCCGACAACATAGACTCAATGATGAAACCATGAGATGCAGGAGGGTTCTGTGTCACAACAAATGGGTTTGTACCTAAGGCATATGAGTGACAATTATAGGACAATACAAAAGTGCATGATGGAATGGACACCTATCCTATATGTTCAGTCGAGAAAATACCTTCTCATAGTTACGAATGGTCAACATAACACTAAAATCCGCAAGAATCCCTGGTGGAAACTACAAAAACTAACTCAATCCACTGTTGTATTAGTCCATTAGGAGAAAATACTATTCAAAACTATAGAAAGTGGGTAAAAAATGTTATAAATTGTAAAAAAAAACAAATTTTACTATGTCATTTTGACTTTTTACCCAAATAGTAAACATTTGACAAAATTACCTTCGATCTTCAACTGGTGATTGCGAGAGCGTCGAGTGATGGAATCAAATACCATCTGGACCAGGTAATTCCTCTTCCCCTCCTCTTCCTTTCTACTGGATTACATTTTTAATTTAGCTTTCAAAATTTGAGTTAATTAGGGCGCAAATTGATTATTTTGGTGTACGCGTGCTACCACTCATTGGGTCGCATATACGCGAGGTTATACGCGACTGTGTAAAATACAGACCACGTGTACTTAGCCCTATAAGTGACTGTGAATGTTGCAGCCCGCGTACAAGTCTGTAAGCAAGGTTTTTGATGGATGCTAACTCAAAAATTGATGTTTCTCTGGAAAGATGGTGATATAATGGAGGGAAAGGGAGAACGAGGAGGTAGATGTTGTTGTGGAAAGAGATCTGGGGGGGCAAATGGCCCTGAAAAGATGCGGTTTGTACAAATTTTTGGCACTCAAAGGGATGAGGGCCCCAGTGAGGTTGCTACAAGTGCTTGTGTATTACTGGGATCCTCACAGTGAGAGCTTCAATCTCGATGGGAAACCATTGAGGATTGAAGTCGAGGATATATGTTTCTTTACTGAGTTATCACGCAGAGGTGAGGTGGTGAACCTCAAAGCCTGGGGAGCTGGGAGTGGTATGAAGATAGAAGAGTACATAGACACTCACTGTGTATCAGGGACCGAGAAGGTCGGGAGTCGACTCCCCATCCGAGCGATAAACAATCTCAGCCTCAAGATTGTTGTCCTTGTTTTGACTAGGATCGCAAGGTCGGCTTCGTTGCACTAGGAATTGAGTCCGCTCATGTTCTATTCTATAGAGTGCTTGAGAACCATGGTGTATGATTGGTGCACCTCACTACTAGATAATATGAAGAGCTAGTTGACAGGGTGCAAACGAGGTGAAAAGAGGAACTTCAAGTTTGCATCTATCTTGTGTATCTTTTTCTTCGAGCGAGTTCTAGGTTTGGGACATAGAGTCGAGATCATTATTAGAAGACCTTGCGATCTAGCCATGGCACGATGGAACGAGGTAATGAGACGGCAGGGGGGAGGTAGGGTTCCCACACCCTACAATGATGTTTTTTTTACTAGTGGAGGTGACGGGTCATTTCTCTGGATGACTACCCCTATGCAAGGATCAACTTCAGAGGGGACCCTGACATGCCACTGCCACCAAGGACTGCCTACGGGGACATAGGTATGTCAAAGTTTTTAAATATTTCATTTTTTTATTATTTTTGTATAGTAAAACAAAAATATTTTTGGATGATTCTTAAGTACTAACTAGACACTTTTGTGATGTAGATGTAGGTCGGCGACAGTCGGACGGGATTCCACGACATCGTCCAAGGCAGCGGGGGGATGAGGCAGTGGGAGGAGAAGCAGAGAGAATCCTTCAAAATGTGCAGGGAAACCTGTCTCATTTGACACATAGGATTMTGATGGTTCAGGTAGAGGATCTGTCGGAGGCCATGCAGTGGMAAGTGGTTGGTGTGCCCAGATCTTGGGYRYGACTCTTTCAATGTCTCACAAACGTTGTAGTTTGTTATCATGACACACATCTGACGCCACAAGCGTAGATGTCGTGGATTTTGTTTTATCGGTTGYATATGTGTATTGAGGGCGTTGGCCCCARTTTTGTACTATAAAAACCATATTTTTTGAAATATATATAAAACAGGGTTCTTCAACTTTACTTATATTACAATGTGTACATTGATGAGATTTTTTTCTTTTATTTAGTTGTGTGACAAATGCCAATATAAAACCAAATTAGCATAAGCATCAGATACATAATTAGAACTCCTAGGTATGTGATGATAAGTAATAAAATCAAATTGTCACTCTAAGAGACGTACCTGTAGGAATCATCGGAGTAACATAGGATCAGACACACGGTAACTATCATTCAACTAACATAATACTAACTGGGAATCCAGGAAAACCTCTAAAGAGTGAATATCATGTGAAATAACATCATGCAAAATTTCTATAACGAAGCTATAATCGRCCACATTATTCGTGGATGGCCCTAGGCATACGCCACCTGAAGACACCAGTAGACCCTCGGGTGAGTAAACCACCCAAGAGGTAGAATCCAAGTTCTATGTATGACAAATGGCTCTATCTGAAAATCCTAAGTAGACCGGAGACTCCGTTGACATCTGCCAACCAAGGGAAAACTCGATAAGCAAGTTGAAGAAGAAAAATAAAGGGAAAAGATATATACACTAAATTACATTAGTATACAAAGAGTTACACCCAAGCTTGGGGCTCAAGTGTAACATATTTTCAAGTAGAGCCCATTCCTGGGCTCGTCCAACATGTTCCCTTCATAATCTTCTAACTCATAGGCTTCTGTTTCTAAGACACATCGCACGATATAGGGACCGTTCCACTTGGGTTTGAACTTGCCTTCCCCCAACGGTTCTTTTTCTTGATCATATAAAAGGACCAAGTCATCCTTAACGTACAATCGAGGATAGACATACTTATCGTACTAGACCTTGACATGTCTTTTATTCACCTCGATAGTCGTAGAGGCATCCCGACGCTACTCGTCAAGACTCTCTAGGTGCACAAGGCATCACTCAAGATCAGAAGTGTCACGGAAGAGCCTGAATTCCAATCTAAGAGAAGTAATTTCACATTCAATAGGTAATATCGACCCCACACCGTGTACTAACTGGAAAGGAGAAAATTCGATGGCATTCTTGACTGAGGTTCGGTATGCCTAGAGTGCGAGGTATAGCATAATATGCCAGTCAGATTTACTTTGGCTGACAGTTTTCTGCAAAATGGTCTTGAGAGACTTGTTGAGGGCCTCTACTTGTCCATTTTCCCTGGGGGTAGTAAGGCGAATAATGAACATGCTTAAACCCCAGATTGGATTCTAGCTCTTCCATCATTTCGTTTTGAAAGTGACTGCCATGATCAGTGACAATCTCACTCGGGATACCGAACCAAGCGATAATTTGATTGAATACGAAGAAGGCGACAGTATTCCCATCGAATTTAACTATAGGCATGGCTTAGACCCACTTAGTAAAGTATTCTATGGCCACAATAATGTGTTGATTCCCCCCAGCCGAAGTTGGGTTGCAATCCATGAAGTCCACCCCCCACTTAGTGAAGGGACTGACGATAATGACTAGGTGAAAGGGGGTGGATGTGAGCACATTTTCTGAGTGAACACCTGGCATGGGTGACACTTCTTAACCACTTCAACAAAATATTTAAAGATAGATGGCTAGAAATAACCGGCTAGCAAAAATTTTTGGGTTGTCGCAAGCTCGGATAGGTGACCACCACAATCCCCACTGTGGAAATCGTTTAGAACTAACTCAAACTCTTCATGAGTTAAAAAATGACGCAGGATATTATCTATTCCTTGATAATACAAAGTGTCACTAACGATAATGTAATTCTTGGCTTGGTATCATACACGTCGTTGGTCATCTCGCGAGAGATGTTGAGGAAGCTTCAAAGTTTAAAGATAGAGAACAATGTCTCCATACCAGGGGTTGGATGACGAGACAAGGAAAATGTGTTCGTCCTCAAACAAATCAACATGGATAACATCCTCATCCAATCGTGGGAAGTTAAATATTAACTCCGCAAAGACTAATGATTTCTTGGATTTCGCGGAAGCAAAATCGACATCAAATTCTTGTAAAATGACAATCCATTTATATATTTCCCCCCTATGATATGCCTAGTAAGGACGTATTGAAATGGATTGGCATAGACAACCACAGTAGTCTTATAAAGCAATATATAATGGTGTAAACGTTGGACTGCGTGAATGAAAACCAAAGCTAGAATTTCAACGTGAGAATAATTGATCTCAGGACCAACTAAGTTTCAACTAAGATAGTATATGACGTGATCATGGAGCTCATCATCCTCCTAAACCAAAACCATACCAATCGTCTCTTCGGACGCGTTGACATAAAGAAGGTAATACCTACTATAGTCAGGAGACTTCAGAAGAGGTGTCTCTACCAAGGATTTCTTCAAAGCATCAAAGGAATTTTGAGCTCACTCATCCCAGATAAAAGGGGTGTCCTTCTTCAAAAGGTGCATGAAACCCTTAGTAATATTGGTGTAGTTTACTGTAAACTGACGTAAAAAGTTAGCTTTCCCCTGTAAACCTTGAATTTGTCGAATAGTGTGTGGGGGAGGCAACCGAAGTAATTCCTCAACCTTTAATGAATCTACCATGATCTCGGTATTGGAGACTAAAAATCCCAAAAGAAGTCCAGACCTAATGCAAAATATGCACTTATGAGGGTTCAACCAGATTCTATAATGATGACATCTTTCAAAAACTAGTTGAAGGTGCTTAGAGTGATCCACTCACTTATGAGAGTGAGAAAGAAGATCGTCAAGATAAGCTTTGACTATATGCTTAAGATCATGGAAAGTGAAGGTCATAGCACGTTGGAAGGTTTCTCCTGCATTTTTAAGGTCGAAAGGCATTTTTCGTTATGTGAAAGTACCCCAAGGACAAATAAATGTTGTCTTGTGTTGATCCTTGGATTGGCGGAAGAGTCAAGAACAACTTGATATGCAATCTCCGTTGCCGATTGTGGCATGGACATTCCAACATCTGACTGATCTTCACAAGATGAATTCAAGGAAGGTATGGTCCATAGATCGTTAAAATAGGAAGTGCAGAAAGGAATAGACCTCTCTAACGAAGTGGGCCTACTAGACATGGCGTAAACATGGTAAATCGGCACCATGAAGTCAAAGGTACCCATAAAGGATGAATACATTCTGACACCGATATTCTCAGTTGTCGGCTGAGAATTTTTTACCACGGGGATCGACCGTCCAACATATGCATTGGGGCTAGCATACGCAAAGGATAACTGGTCGATCGTCACGATCTTCACATCGTGAGGAAAACAAAGAGAACGAAAGAGGGACGATATGATGACAGTCATAGCATAAGTCCAATTATGTCCTAGTAATAAGTTATAATTGAGGGGTGCATCAACCACCTCAACATCCACCTCTACCGTCTTCCCACCTAACTGGACCGGAAAGGTAGGAAGAATATCGTGAGGGTGGAAGGAATGACCGTCAAAAGCAATCAACATGGTCGATGATTAAGAAAGAGTTAGAGAGCCGAGAGATTTCTAACAGATCAGGGACATCACACATGTAGCAGTGCCTTCATCAAAAACTACATGTTTGATGGTATACTTTGAGTACCCCAGGTGGATTTGGAATGCCACATGGTAACGCAAGTGAGGCTTTACATCTGTGACGTCAAACTTGATAAATTTCAAGCCACTGGGGTCTAGAGCTCCTAACATAGATAGCAAGTCATTCCTCTCTAAGGGACATGTCTGGAGTACCTCCAGAGCCGACATCACACAAGGATTTTGACCCAGGTCCTCAAAAATAGAGTAGTTATGGGCAGATATATCATTTGGATTGTGGGTAGAGCGCTTGAGTACTCCTTTTGGAATATGAGGCGGTGGCTCTAGTTTTTCGATCTGCAAGTACGTCTCCGGAGGAGGAGTAGGAGATTCTAGACCAGGTACAGTATGTGAGGAATTGTAATCGCGAGACCAGGTGGCTACATTAACCTGAGAATTGACCATATTGATGCACAAGAAGTCACAGTCTTGTGTCGGTGGGTTTTGACTTCCACCTGCCACATTTATAGCATTTGAGGAGCTCAAGGCCATGTGTTGGTTATGTGGGAAATGATTCATCTGCATGGCAGGTGGTAGATATAAGAACCTCGTAGCTTCCATAAGTTTAGGGCATAAATGAGTAAGATGATCGTCTGTACAAAGCTTACAGGGAAATTTCACCTTACGCCTTTATTTCTTACCCTCACCAGCATTATTATTCATCTTCTCATTATTACCATTGTCCTTGGGTTTATTATTATTTTTCCCACCCTTACGATTATTATTACGTCCTTTCTTCTTATTTCCACCTGGTTGTTGGTTACCATTTTGGTCAGTCAACGATTGCACATAATGTACATCCACCGACTGAGTGGGATTGGAAGACACAGATGAAGTTGGCCCTCCTGCAAACTAGATTGTCACCGAGTCTACGGATTTCTCATTGGTGGAGCCTACAATGCCATCGGCATGAGGTCCAGGCTTTTGTCTAGGGTCATAGGTTGACTTCGGTGCATCAGGAAGAATTTAGTATAACATCCTAGAATGAGCGTATATAAGATCTAACTGTTGGGCTTTGTAGATAGCTTTTTCCTCAGAAGTAACACCTGATGTAGCAACATCCTTCGAGATAGGAGGATGCAAGGACTCAAGGAACCATTCTAATAAGAAATCTGGAGGAATGAATGTCTTGATCAACCTCTTTCGTCTATGCCACTCTTGGATGTGATCTGAGATATGAGTGGTTGTATCCCGGCATAAAGTTGGCAGAATCTCTAAGCTAGCATCGTAGCGAACCGAAAATTGGAAGTGGTTAAGGAAGACTAGAACCATCTAACTAAAGGTCTGATATGCCCCCTAGGTAGCTCGATAAACCATTTCACAGCAACCCCAATGAGGGTGCGTTGAAATAATATTAACCGAAAGGAATCGTCATTAAGGGAATTCGAAGAGAACCATGGGTGAAAGGTGGTGACGTGATCACAAGGATCCTTTCCATTCTTATCTTTGAACTTTGGAATGTCCGAAGGAAGTTTGGTGGGGACGGGGGCCATGTGGATCATGACACACAGGGTCATTCATCAACTTAAACAAGTCTAGCAAATTAAGAGTGGCCAGAAAAGGGAGACGGGGTTGCGGCATCTGACCCCAATCTCCCTCGAAATATTATGTTTGGGGAACTGCAGCCCATCCAGATTTCCGGTGAGAACCATGGCCTTGTCTGGGATTATAAGTCCCTCCTTCAGGTTGATTTATAAGAGGTTGGTTGGCCATCATTCCATTAGGAATGTTCTGATGGGGGTTATAAAAACTCCCCCCAGCCAGAGTGGCTCTGGGTTGGGAGTTTCCCAAGGTGTGAAACTAACCTCCTCTGGGTGTGAATCCGGAGGATAGAGGTAGATTCATCATGCCAAACGTGTTGTTCAGAATCAACACTGAGGAGGTGAGGGTATAGGATGGAACTTGAGCAGAAGCTTGTCCTCCAGGTTGGTTGCTCCATCCATAAGCAACAGGATTATACCCGGGGTTAAAAGAAGGAATGCCTCCCATAATAGGAGTCGTTTGAGGGATCTGAGAGACACCAAATGAAAATGGAGTATAAGGAGGAGTTGTTCCCCCAAGTCCAATGCTAGAATTAGGGTCAGCAACTGGGATAGAGTTTGAAAACTATGAAGTAAAATTTGACATACCATAGGAAAAAGGACTAGAGGCCATAGGGATGGACTGAACATTATAGCCCGGTGAGTGACCAACATACCCAAATGGGTTTGTGGCAATAGGTTGAGCATTCACTATAGGATGGGCAACAATGATGATAGGTTCCTCCAACACTACAACCATTGTGGCTGCAGGATTCGAAGGGATTCCATTAACTATAGTAGGTGTGGGAGTCAAAGGGCTCCCAGTATTTTGATGACTCAGTTCAGTACTCATCCTTGTAGAATCACAAGTCTGAAAAGTGGAAGTGTGTGTACCATGCCTAATAACTCTACGCCTTTTAGAAGGCAAAGACTCGAAATTTGGTCGTAACTGTAACAAGCGGTGGGACCGATGGGGAAGTTGGTCCGACTCCACAATGACTTAAGAATCAAGATATAAAAAAAAATCCTAATGCCAACTAGTAATCAAAGAGCACACCAAAAATAATCAAATGGCCAAAATGCACACAAACGGGATAAAGTGGCTAAAAGGGGAATCCCTCCCTAAATTAGGTATGCCTCGTCCAAGAGGGGCCTGATAATCCCTGTTAAATATTGGAGGTAACAAAATCAGTTATAAGGGACCTCGTGGGCTTAACAACTAGTCAATCTGATCCCCCCAGAAAGGTAATCCTCCATAAAAGATGTGTGTTGTATGACCCTTATCTGACCCAGGATACCTGCAAAATAACCCCTGCAAGTAACCTATGTGGCACCTAATTCAAGCAACTAAGAAACCACTGTATAACTGATGCACAGGCGAGCAGTCGTAAGTTAGGTTGATTGTATGGGCGGGTTAGAAAAACCTGAAACCCTGAAAGCACCACCTCTCACGGAGGTAAGGGCACTAGCAAGATCCCCAGATATGAATAGATCCACAGAAATATCTCTAACGCTAAGAAGGTATCAGGGGGATATCCCTTCAACTGACCTCGTGCAACCTTTTGATTAACTCTGGTGTAAGCGGAGCCTCCTGATCTTACCGATTATACAATGGATTTCTCCACTCCCTTAGTAAGACACATATGTTGATTTAATAGACTTGGAGAATTTTACTCACAAAATCTTATTCCAAGGCACTAAATCCTAAGCTAGTTTGTGCACCCTAAAAAATAAATCGTTACTAATCAATTTTAAATTATAGTGTTAATTTTAATGTCCGTGCTTACTCAAAAGGTGCAGTCTTGAAACTTAGTGATGTTATTACTCAACAAGTAAAGTAAATATGAATACAATTCAAATTCCTAACTTCAATTTTTAATGAATGATATGTTTCCTAAAACAATGCAATTTTCAATTCAATTTTGCAATTCTAAATAAAAATTCAATCTTTCGTTACATGCACTAAGATAAATGACAAATATTCAAAAGATCAAAATGCCAATCAATGAAAAATGCTTAATATTTTTGTATTTTCAATATAAGAAAAATGAAAATGCATGGACTGAACAACAACTTGATATATAGACTCCACTGTATATAGAAAGAGACAACTTAGGTAGGATACCAAGGAGGAAAACACCCAGCCGAATTTACACGGACAATCAAAATGAAAATATGACGAGAAAGGATCCACCCAAATATTCAACCAAAGACAGGTTTCTTGTCATCCCACAGACACTTAACAGTCACTACAAAGACCCAAGAAGACTCAGCAATCATCAAAACCTACCCAACAAACGAGCAAAAGAGGTTGATGTACGCAATTGTTCAAGGGAAAAGCACATATGTACGTAGATTGCAGAAGGACAACCTGCGTATATACGCGACTGTCAAGCAAAAACCCACATATATTTGTCAAAAACACAGCTAGGCTAAGGAGAAGGCTGAAAGACTCAGACCCATAGTGAACAAAGGCTGTCAAGCAATGATACAACAAGAAACACAATATGAACGAGAGAAATCTAAGGAGAAAAACACTTCAAACCCCAAGAAAGAAGATTCAAACCCCAGTATGGTCGATAATTCTATTACAAGGAAAATCTCTTTATGGCTAGGGGAAAACCACAACAAACGGAAATGATTGCAGAAATCAACTCTATTCTCAAGTATGCTATATAAACAAATATGCTAGCAAGACAAGATAAAAGTCCTACCTCACCCAGACGTTCGATGAAGTCCACCATTGAGCACTTGACCCAAAGCATTACACCTGCAACTAATCCTCAACAACCAAGCAAAGCAAATATATGGTGATAATATATGATGTTAGCACATTCAACAACATAATCCATTAACATACATAACAAATACGCCCATGGAATAAGAATTCAAATATTTGCAAGATATCAATTGGACGAGAAGAGAGTATTTCCATTAATATATGATCAACAAAAGTGAATAAGTTACAAACTTCCATGTTTACATGGTTCGGAATCGAGAAACCAAGTTCCTTTCAGTTGGGCCTCCACCATTTCAATCCTCCACCAAATACAAGCTCATGTAAGAGAGACAATGGAGTTCTCACTCAATAAGGGAAGAGCTTGGGGGATGAACACCATGTTCAGACTTAAAGGATAAAGGGATACAAACTCAATGTGAAGTGAATAATTCCTCTAGAGTAACTTTTCTCTCAAAGTTGAATCATTTCTTCTCTTTTCCATAGCTCGGAATTGGCCCATTTATAGCCTTCAAATGGAAATGAAGGGCTGAGTCGGAACGTTTCAAGTATATGGAAGATCAAGGATCATTGATCTCTTGTTGTGACATGGAAACCCGACACCATTTTTAAATTCTGGGCACATTTCCCGATGTATGTGGTTTGTAGTGGTGCAACCTGCGTATACGCATGTTGTATAGTAGGAAATGTGCATATATGTGGAAAAAATGTATTTGTAGCTCTGGGATTTGCAAAAAGGGATGAAAATTTTGCATAGGGAAATCGAAAAAGGCCCTTTGTGCAAGATTTCATGGGGTGAGGCAAATCTTGCTATAACAAGAAGTCCTTTCATTGAGTGTTTTTTTCCTCAGGTAATTAGTTTGGCCTAACTAGCCTTTTTAATTACCCTTGAGTTTTTCACCCCCACAATAATCCTCCAAAGTGGTGAAATGTGTTCTAATGATCAAGCCCTATGGGTGAATAGGGTTTAGGAATATTGTAAATGACCATGCTAGACATCTCCTAGAGTCTTGCGGAATTTCGTCGAGTCTAAGTAGTTTTTTTTTTATTTTTTAAAATTACTCAATTAATGGTAATTTTAATTATTTTTTATGTAAAAATGTAACAACTAGCTCCTTGGTATTTTTGATAGGGGTATTTGTACACAAAATAAATGCAATGAAACCCCCTACACCCTTGGACCAAGTTTCAACTCAATTGGATAAGTTTTTCTAGGTCATTGTCCATGAGGATTCCAAGTCAGTCTAGAGTCAACAATTTAATTGCTTAATTGACAAAGTCAAAATGTCATTTTTTTGTAATAATGAAGCAAAAAAGGTTTGAGAAAGAGTGGGAAATGTTTCCTAACCTTTTTCCTAAGTTGGAAAAGTAATTTTCCACTTAAAAGACCCCCCCCTTGCTTAGCCAACAACTTAAAGTGGTGTTCCCTTGTTAATTGACATGTGGGAATTAAAAAGTTTAAGTGAAAAAAACCTCTTAAACCCTAATTTCACCGCCCTTGGTGTCTAACCTCATGTTTGACCAAAGGAAAAAGGTGTTTTCCCCCTTTACACCTCACCCCTCAAACCCTAACTCACTACCAAAACCCTAAAAGTGACTCTTCCTTGAATTTGTCTATTTCTCTTGGATGTGTGACACTTGTAACTCATACAAGAGGGGTATCTCTCCTCTCCCATGTAACATGTACAAGAGGGGTATATCTCCTCTCTCACTCTTCTCTCTCTCTCTTTCTTGTTCTCATTCTTTCTTCTCAAACTTGTGGCAAGTATTTTCTCAAGCTTGCTTCTACTCTAATAAAGGAAATCTTTGTAGGACATATGGTGTTGGGAGTCTTCTTGGTGCCATACTTTTCATGAGTTGATCTTGTTCTTTTGTATTCTTGTTTTGCATGCATAGCTTTGAGGTCTATAGTAGAAATATTAAGTAAAGTATTTTTCTTGTGTAGGTTTATGATAGTATTGTCATAGATCTAGTGAGCAGATATTTAGTTATTTCAAATTATTTTGATTTAATATCTAGATCTACTCACTTCCTATTGTTTCTTGTAGCTTAGCATTGAAGATTTGCAAGGTTGCCTAAGGTTTTAATAGAAGATTTGAGATCTGGAAATCTTCCATTTAACCCACATTTACCCTCTAAAAATTTTTGTTTCTTATTGTTGTTCATTTACATAATATTTTGGCCTACTAACATGTTAGGATAGGTCATTTATATGCTTTTAACTTGCTGAAATTTACACATAAAATTTATGGTTTTAATAAATAAAAAAATTCACAATTTTTTGTTACATTTTGCAACATTTCCAGCAAGCAAAAAGCTTGTTGATTTTTTGCAGGTTGATGACATAAAGGAGGATTTACAACCCATTTGGGGAACCTACAAGTCAAAGAATAAACTCCTAAGTTGGGGTAACATGTTCCCAACACTTATTCTTCTTCTCTCCATTGTAAGAAATCCCCAAGAGAGTCTCTAGGGATTGCATTTCTCTAAAAGTTTTAAATTTCTGTAATTTATATTTCTTAGTTTGCCTACACCTTGCATAGTGGATTGGCCTAGCCACCCATGCAAAATCGTAAGGCTAGTTTCTAAGTTTTATTTTCAGCATTGAAATTTATTTTCTAGTTTGCTCCACTTGTCCTTAAGACAAGGTTGTGTGGCTAGGATTAATTTCTTTCTAAGTTCTTTTATTTCAAGTAATTTGTTTTTCACCCACTTGTGGACAAAACCGATAGGCTTTTCCCTCCACCTTGTGCACTTGTTGTGGTTGCAAGTAGTTTAGATTTTCTTTCAAGTTATTATTTCATTCTTTATTGTTTTCCTACACCTAACATAGTGTTTGGCCAAGCCAACCATGCTATAACATAAGGCTAGGTAGATATTGATGGTTTATTGCTTCTATTGCATATGTTTTATGTGATTATATTTAGATCTTAGAAGCTTATCATATTTATGTTCTTAAGCCCACGGAGGCGTAATAATTTACTTTCTTTTCAAGTTTAAGCATTTCATTTCCTTCAAGCAATCTATTTCTTATTTTCAAGTTATTGCAAGTTACTTTACTTTCAAGTGCCTTTACCTTCACGCAATTTACTTTCAAGTACTTTTAATTTCTTGCAATTTACTTTTGTCAAGCACTCTTTACATTTCAAGTACTCAACTTAACTTAACTAATATTTAAGGTTCAATTAACCGTATATATTTAGGGGCTTCAATTAAACTAGTTTAATTAGAACACCTACTATTGTCCCAACTTTGCTATCAAAAAAGGGACTTAAGGAAAGAACTTGAGGTGCTAGATCAGGGATGGTCTCACGACACTAGGTGTCCCCCTTATTTGAGTACCCTTATTTCCCAGATTGACCTGTGGAGCTAGGGCGAGGCCTTGTTTTCCTTACTTATTGAGAAACCAACAACCCTTTTGGTATAAGCAGGGGGAGTTTTAGGGAAGTCACATAGTTTATGATTCACACTTCACTTAATCAACCTTAATCCTAAAATTTATCCACCATTAACCTAGGCTTAACTTCACAATATATTCTTATGATTCATGCTCTCTAATTCATGAAAATCACTTTCAATTTCAAGTTATTTTCATGCATCTTTATTGAGCACTTGTGGATGATTAAACTAGTAAGCTAAAAGTTGCGCATCTTTTCCCGTGCAGACTTTATTTAATGCTTTATATTTGTCCATTTGAAGTTCTACACTAGCCCTTGGAGGCTCTTTGATTGGTATTTCATCTATCTTCGAGTTGTGTATTGGATCCATTGAATAACCCCTTGAAGTTGCACATCTTACAGAGGCACTTCACTGTTCAGGTTTGTTGAATTGTTGTGTTGTGGTGAATGTTATCTTGAGTAATATTTTCCTTCCCCGCACAATCAAATCAAGTTAGCTTCAAGTTAGATATAGCTAGTGCTTGTTTCTTTCCTTGTCAATAGTTGTATTTTGTTGTATCATCTCCTAATTATTTGTGTGTTTATTTTGTTGATAGTTATTCAATTGTAAGTTGTGTAAAGTAATTTTTTTGTATCTAGTTGTAGAGTTTTGTAAAGTTTTTCTTCTAATATTTTGTAAACTTAGTTGACCCATTTTCCCAACCTTAGGCACTAGTCTTAGTTGTCTTAGGGAAAGGGATGCATTTCATTGAAGTTTTCATTTGCATTTTGTCCTCTCATATAGGCTAGATTCCCCCCAACCTTTAACTAATTAAAATTAACTCCTAGAATCAACATTTTAACTCACATAGTAACTACGGTCTACCCCCCTTGGCTTCCCTACCACTTTAAGTTGTGTAAAGTAATTCTTTTGTATCTAGTTGTAGGTTTTTGTAAAGTTTGTCTTCTAATATTTTGTAAACTTAGTTGACCCCTTTTCCCAACCTTAGGCACCAGTATTAGTTGTCTTAGGGAAATGGTTGCATTTCATTGAATTTTTCATTTCCATTGTTTGTCTCTCATATAAGATAGATTCCCCCCAACCTTTAACTAATTAAAATTAACTCCTAGAATTAATATTTTAACTCACATAGTAACTAGGGTATACCCCCCTTGGCTTCCCTAGGAGTAAGCCTAGTGATGGCGCGTAGACCCCATCCTTCCTTCCCCCTTGAGGGGCGATCGCTCGACCTCCTGGTCTAGGATCATTCAATTCACCGAACCAAATGGCTCATCGGGATCCTAATGGGAACCAATTTAAATTGACACGAGCCCTTCTTCCTTCTCAGCGCAGGTTGTGTGGCAACCGCGGACCCTATCCTTAGCACTTTTCAACTCTTAATGCCAATGAAACTATATCTCTATGCTAGCATCCCTCCCTGATGTGACCACGGGCTACAACCGTGGGCTAGCTCTTTTCGCGACCCCGTGCTTCGGAACTTTCATGAACTACTTGCTCCCTTTTTCCTAATTCTCGAATCGACGAATTATTCGAGACCAAATCTATGGTCCACATTCTTCTTGTGATCGACGGTTGAGATCAAATTGTGAATCCTCTCTTCTCCCAACTTTGCTTCCCCCGATTTGTGAATCAGTGAAATGTCAATTCAATTCCACGTGTCCTATCTCAATGGATGACTAGGATAGCTTTGGCTCCCAGCTTTTCGAGTATTCTCCTCCTTGACTTTTCTCCGAAGGTTTCTTCCTTCAAAATACGTGGATCTATGCCACGCGTCCTCCTAGATTCAACGGTACAGAATTACTCCACACTTCACCCTTCACGAAGTTTGAATTTCTCTCCTTACAACTCTTCTGAAGTTCGAATCCTCAAACTCTCGGATCTGCTTCCACATGTCTTCTTGGATGATGGATGATTTCATGGCCTTCGGGAATTCGGCAAGTCCTTGACTCCTTTTTCACAGTTAGCACAAATTTCTCTTTCGAGACTTAGACTGTTCTTGAACTCTTCTGCACCCCTTGAAGAGTTCTGTGCATACACTTCTGCAACTTTGCTCGGCTTGAAAACCTTCAAGGTTCCACGTTCCTCTACGTCCTTCGATGAACATTCTCTTTCCCTCCTAGCAGCTTACTCTCTTCCTCCTGAGCTTGTAATATGAACTTACAGTCTCCCTAGCACACTCCTTGCACTCGGCTAAAATTTTCGACGACTTCTCCCTTAGCCTATCTGATCATATTAAGGCGTCTCCTTTCCTTTGTCGATGCACTCTTGCAAAAAATTCCTTCCTCAGAGTGTTTAGAAACCCTAGGATTCTCTTGAGGATTCCAACACTTCCCATCATGTTTCTCTTGTACGATCTCGTACTTTCTCTATTCCCTCTTGGCAGAGTGTTTCAGAGTGTTCAGTAACTCTGCACTGTATTTCCTCCCACACAGTCTATCTTTCCAAGGCACTTAACCACCTTGAAATTTCTTCCTGAGTCTATGAATTAACCTAGTATGCCCTCTTGGCAGTTTCTCTTCTGACTCCACTAAGTTCAGACACGCACTCCTTGCGTCGGAACATAGAGTTTCCACCCTTTGTCGCACACTCCTTGCACTTAGCCTAGAGAACCAGACTTAACCTGACACACTCACAGATAGAAAATTGTATCTCTATCCCTACAGATGATTCATAACATTCATCTACAATTCAAATGCATACACGTGACATTCAACACAAAATATCCATTACACAGAAATTAACAGGAAAAATTGTCATTTTCTATTAATGGTAGAATGTTCATTACAATACAGGAGTCTGAGCTATAATTGAGTCTCATCTCTTTGAGTTTCTTTCCATATGTCCTATGCATCTGCCTCACTCCCTTTTTTTTTCACTACTTGCAAACAATACAAATATTTATACAAGAGGGGCTCGACGAGTTTCCCTCCAAGCTAAACTAGTGGTGTCAAATCACCATTCAAAACGCCTGTCTAATGGGAAAATTACAATGATGGAGATCTGCTCCAAATCAGATGCAGATCCCTCCTACCATCAACCACTTAATGGCGACCTTATCTCCAGTTTGTGTGAAGGTACAACTTGGCTCTTCCTGCTTGTCATCATTAAATTCCTAGACCATGTTTTTGATTCTCGAGGCAAAATTCGAGGGTGGCACCTCTCCCTTCCTTGAATGTGTATCATGCATGTTAATCGTTTGGCGCGTGATGAGGTGGAGCGATGCTCCTACATCACCTAGACGGAAGAAGTTCAAGTCGAGGTGACAGTGGGATTGAACTTAGGCATTGTGCCTCCAAGGACACACTAAGTGGATTGGACTTAGTCCACATTTGCAAGTGTGTATAAGGAAGGCAACATATTTGGCTCAGTTGTTGGGGATAAGTGTTTTATCCTTGGTCTTAACGACTTAACTTAATTTATGATTTTAAAACTAAGTAATAAATTTATCCCTAAATTTTTTAACTTGGGTTGGTTTTTCATTGTTTGCTTACTCACCAAATGGTGACTCCATTTGAATATTCTTTGAATTATAATACTGGGAGAAATCCTTTTTCTCCTTGTAGGATGCTTGAAAGTCTTGGAGAAGAAGCAATCTCTGATATCCATATCTTGTTGTACATAATAATCTAACAACTTTTTGTTTTCCTTCTTGTTTTTTCTTTTTTTGATGCTCTTGTTTGTTTGAGCTAAACTTGGTCCTCTGGTGACTCCACTTCAAAATAATTTGACAAAGTATTCTTCAATAAGGAACTCAGGACTTGTTTTTCTTCATCCTTGAACTTGAAATTTTTTTTGGATAAGGTTAGCCTGCTTTTATTCTCATTGGATCCTTAATAATTCTTGGATCCCAGTCCTTTTCTTTAGATCTTTTGATGATCGATCTAGTTAGAAATGGGTGGTTTGTGTAGTCAAATTGATTTTTCAGGAATGGTTGGTTATCCTCATGATATATATGAAGATGTTATTAAAAACATTCCTGAATTTCATGATTATGATGATGCTAGTACTCATATCAGGGCCTTTGGGAGATGTATTGATGAATGGTGTGATCCACCTATTTATGAGGATGTTCTAATGGAATTGTTTGTCATGACTCATGTTCTGGGATATGCTTATGATTGGTTTCATGATTCTGAGGATAATACGTTCAAGACCATACGGGATTTGTTCCATGCCTTTTTGGAGAGATTTGGGGATGGTCAAAATGAAACTTACAATGAATTGGTTGATGCTTTTATGGAAAAATGGAAGAGGAAGAATCTTCCAGATATAAAAATAGTCATTTCAGATATAAAGATATATACTCCACGAGGTCCCATTGAGGATCTTAAAGAAATCAGTGAGACCACGCAATTTTCACATACAGATCAATTAGATATAATGGAGGCTCCCTTTGTAGAAGATGAGACTTGTATTGAATATCCAAATTCTATTGAACCTGAGCTTCACAGTGAAAAAGATAGGGAAGTTCATAGGGAAATTCTGGATGAATCCATGGATGATCCAGTAACCAATTTTGAGGATATAAAGGAATTTGAGTTTGAAATTGTTGAATATATAGATAATTCAAGTCCCCACCCTCCTCCCGAGGAACCAATCTCTTTAAGGGAGAACTTTGAAAGCCTTGATTAAAATAGTGCAATGGTTCCTTTGACATGTTCATTTTCAACCTCTCAACCAAAAGATAACTTAATACAAGAAAATGGGGGAATGGAAGGAAACTAAAGTTTGTTAGTTTCATATCATTATGAGTATTGGTTGGCCTTCCACCTTGGCATTCATGTGCAACAAAGTATGAAAATTTTACACGGCTTGTCGAACTCCAATGTTTGGTTGAATAGAGGAAGGAACATGATTCTTGGCTGGTTCTTTCTCATAAGAAATTCCAAGTTGATAAAACTTGGAAAAGGGTCTTCAACGAGTCATCCCGGACATGGATGTTTCAAACATTTGTGGATTCATTCCATCCATTGCATGGATGGTTGTAATGTATTTCTAACCCTTCTCCTTTATTTTAAGTTTTGTATTATTTCATTTCACTATGTAATTATGTTACTTAGGTTGTAATTTGTGTCATAGTTTCATTTTGTAATTTTATATGATAGTTATTTCATTTATGTGATTATTGTTTATAACATTTTATTTATTCATCTTATACATGTATTTATGTTGGGTATTGGTGACTCTGCTTTGTAGATTATGGATTCTCATATGCTCTCCTTCCTAAAAAAAGATCAAACACATGTCCCCATGTGGAGCCATATTTTGACCACCTATTTCAACTAGGGGGTCAACTCCATGTTCCATGAAGATATGCACCTAATGGTGCTACAAAGTTGAAGACTTATGGTTCTACAAGGCAATTTTTCCCCTGGAACTTATTTTTGTAACTGGAATTTTTGCTCCCCTGTCTGGGATAATAATGTAATGGGTTTGCATGGATCATATTATAGGTTAGTTTCCTAGAACTTTATCATTAGGTAATTCCTTTCATCGAGTGTTTTTTTCCTCAGGTAATTAATTTGTCCTAACCATCCTTTTTAATTACCCTTGAGTTTTTCACTCCCACAATAATCCTCTAAAGTGGTGAAATGTGTTCTAATGATCGAGCCCTATGGGTGACTAGGGTCTAGGAATATTGTAAATGACCATGCTAGACATCTCCTAGAGTCTTGTGGAATTCCGTCAAGTCTAAGTAGTTTTTTTTTAATTTTTTAAAATTACCCAATTAATGGTAATTTTAATTATTTTTTATGTAAAAATGTAAAAACTAGGTCCTTGGGATTTTTGATAGGGGTATTTGTACTCAAAATAAATGGAATGAGACCTCCAACACCCTTGGACCAAGTTTCATCTCAATTGGACAAGTTTTGCTAAGTCATTGTCCATGAGGAGTCCAAGTCAATCTAGAGTCAACAATTTAATTTCTTAATTAACAAAGTCAAAATGTCATTTTTTTGTAATAATGAAGCAAAAAAGGTTTGAGAGAGTGTGGGAAACGTTTCCTAACCTTTTTCCTAAGTTGGAAAAGTAATTTTCCACTTAAAATACCCCACTTGGTTAGCCAAAAATTTAAAGTGGTGTTCCCTTGCTAATTGACATGTGAGAATTAAAAAGTTTAAGTGAAAAAAACCACCTAAACCCTAATTTTTCCCCCCTTGGTGTCTAACATCATGTTTTACCATAGGAAAAAGGTGTTTTCCCTCTTTACACCTCACCCCTCAAACTTTAACTCACTACCAAAACCCTAAAAGTGTCTCTTCTTTGACTTTGTCTATTTCTCTTGGATGTGTGACACTTGTAACTCATCCAAGAGGGGTCTCTCTCCTCTACCAAGTATAAAATAATGCTCACCCCCACCTCATTTCACATCTATTATTTCCCTATTGTTACCATGCCAAAATCTCTCCTCTCTCACTCTTCTCTCTCTCTCTTTGTTGTTCTAATTCTTTCTTCTCAAGCTCATGGCAAGTATTTGCTCAAGATTGTTTCTACTCTAATAAAGGAAATCTTTGGAGGACATATGGTGTTGGGATTTTCTTGGTGCCATATTTTTAATGAGGTGATCTTGTCCTTTTATATTCTTGTTTTTGCATGCATAGCTTTGAGATCTATAGTAGGAATATTAAGCAAAATATTTTGCTTGTGTAGGTTTATGATAGTATTGTCATATATCTCGTGAGCATCTATTTAGTTATTTCAAAGTATTTTGATTTAATATCTAGATGTACTCACTTCATATTGTTTCTTGTAGCTTAGCATTGAAGATTTGCAAGGTTGCCTAGGGTTTTAATAAAAGATTTTAAATCTGGAAATCTTCCATTTCACCCACATTTACCCTCTAAATTTTTTTGTTTCTTATTGATATTCATTTCCATAATATTTTGGCATACTAACATGTTAGGATAGGTCATTTATATGCTTATAACTTGTTGAAATTTACACATAAAATTTTTGGTTTTAATAACATAAATGTTCACAATTTTTTGTCACATTTTGCATCATTTTGAGCAAGATTTTGCTTGTTGATTTTTTGCAGGTTGGTGACATAAAGGAGGATTTACAACCCATTTGGGGAACCTACAAGTTAAAGAATAACCTCCTAAGTTGGGGTAACATATTCCGAAAACTTTTTCTTCTTCTCTCCATTGTAAGCAAGCCACAAGAGATTCTCTAGGGCTTGCATTTCTCTAAAAAAATTAAATTTCTGCAATTTATATTTCTTAGTTTTCCTACATCTTGCATAGTGAATTGGCCTAGCCACCCATGCAAAACCGTAAAACTAGTTTCTAAGTTTTATTTTCAGCTTTGCAATTTATTTTCTAGTTTTCCCCACTTGTCCTTAAGACAAGGTTGTGTGGCTAGGATTAATTTCTTTTCAAGTTCTTTTATTTCAAGTCATTTATTTTTCACCCACTTGTGCTCAAAACCGGTAGGCTTTTCCCTCCACCTTGTCCACTTGTTTTGGTTGCAATTAGTTTAGATTTGCTTTCAAGTTATTATTTCATTGTTTATTGTTTGCCTACACCTAGCATAGTGTTTGGCCAAGCCAACCATGCTATAACGTAAGGCTAGGTAGATATTGATGGTTTATTGCTTCTATTGTGTATGTTTTATGTCATTATCTTTAGATCTTATAAGCTTATCATCTTTATGTGATTAAGACCATGGAGGCATAATAATTTACTTTGCTTTCAAGTTTAAGCATTTCATTTCCTTCAAGCAATCTATTTCTTATTTTCAAGTTATTGCAAGTTACTTTACTTTCAAGTACCTTAACCTTCATGCAATTTACTTTCAAGAAATTTTAATTTCTAGCAATTTACTTTTGTCAAGCACTCTTTATATTTCAAGCACTCAACTTAACTTAAATAATATTTAAGGTTCAATTAACCTTAGATATTTAGGGACCTCAATTAAACTAGTTTAATTAGAACACCTATTATTGTCCCAACTTTGCTATAAAAAAAGGGACTTGAGGAAAGAACTTGGGGTGATAGATAAAGGATGGTCTCACGACACTAGGTGTCCCCCTTGTTTGAGTACCCTTGTTTCCTGGATTGACTTGTGGAGCTAGGGTAAGGCCTTGTTTTCCTTACTTATTGAGAAACCAACGATCCTTTTGGTATAAGCAGGGGGAGCTTTAGGGAATTCACATAGCTTAGGTTTCACACTTCACTTAATCAACCTTAATCCTAAAATTTATCCACCATTAACCTTGGATTAACTTCACAATCTATTCTTATGGTTCATGCTCTCTAATTCATGCAAAACACTTTCAACCTCAAGTTATTTTCATGCATTTTTATTGAGCATTTGTGGATGATTAAACTAGTAAGATAAAAGTTGTGCATATTTTCCTATGGAGGCTTTATTTCATGCTTTATATTTGTCCATTTGAAGTTGTGCACTAGCCCTTGGAGGCTCTTTGATTGGTATTTCATCTATCTTGGAGTTGTGTATTGGAGCCATTGAATAACCCATTGAAGTTGCACATCTTATGGAGGCACTTCATTGTTTGGGTTTGTTGAATTGTTGTGTTGTGGTGAATGTTATCTTGAGTAATCTTTTCCTTCCCTACACAATCAAATCAAGTTAGATTCAAGTTAGATCTAGTTAGTGCCTGTTTCTTTCCTTGTCAATAGTTGTATTATGTTGTATCATCTCCTAATTCTTTGCATGCTTATTTTGTTGATAGTTATTCAATTGTAATTTGTGTAAAGTAATTCTTTTGTATCTAGTTGTAGAGTTTTGTAAAGTTTTCCTTCTAATATTTTTTAAACTTAGTTGACCCCTTTGCCTAATCTTAAGCACTAGTCTTAGTTGTCTTATGGAAAGGGTTGCACTTCATTGAAGTTTTCATTTTCATTTTTTCCTCTCATATAGGCTAGATTCCCCCCAACCTTTAACTAATTAAAATTAACTCATAGAATCAATATTTTAACTCACATAGTAACTACAGTCTACCCCCCTTGGCATCCCTAGGAGTAAGCCTAGATGGAAGAATTTCAATTTGAGGTGACAGTGGGCTTGAACTTAGGCATTGTTCCTCAAGGGACACATTAAATGGATTGGACTTAGTCCACGTTTTCAAGTGTGTATAAGGATGACAACGGGGCTTTCAACCCCATGGAGATCTGAGTTAATCATTCCCCCATGTGTACATGTCCACGGGGAAAATCCCTGCAACAACAACAAGTATGCCCTCCATGGGTTAATAAGTCACAGTGATCATAGAAATGTCAATCACATATGACAATCAAATTACCCAAACATGTGCATTAAACCCCCGTTTACCCAAACAAATGCTCAAAGATGTTATGTAGTTTAACAAGTCAGGTTTGGAGAGGGTCTCAGGATGTCCTATTGGGATAATCATCCTTAAGTTCGGGGTGTTTCCAAGGTGAAATCCAATCTAGGTCATGTAAATGTGTGTGAGGTGGCATGGGTAGTGTCTGGGCATAGGGTACAATGATAACATGGAAATGTAGGTCTTTCCTGTGGGTGCCTCTGTAGAGGGTGAGTTGCACCTTATCATGGATGTAATTGTTTCCTATCCCATTCAATGCCTTTTGTTCTTAGTCTTATTTCTTTTTCTTGTGTGCTTCAAGGGAAGAGTTGAGGGACATTGTCCTGGCTTGGTGACAACGTTACCCACAAGCATTTCATGGAGATGAGAAGGTTGGCTCGTGATGAGACCCCCTTTCTCTTGGCTATGCCACTAAGAGGTACTACCCTGGTTTTGTGACCAGAATGATGGTAGTGTCATACCGCTACGTGCCCATGGTCCTAATAGGTCGGCTCATGATGAGACCTCCCATCCACCAGCTAATACATTGAGTGTTTATTTATCTTACAGGTTCCCTTTTCTTACTGAGAACCCTTTTACTGCTTTCTCAAGAATCCCTGGGAGAAGCATCTCAAAGGTTTCATTTTTTTATTTTAACTCTTTCCAGATACTTTTACCCTCTGGGCCTTTATCCTCTTTTTCCCATGAGGAAAGGTACAACCCTTCCTAGTGTGGTAAACCCAATTCCAAAACAAAGGTAGAGGGGAAAATGAGAGGAGTGATGATGGAAAGTGGTAAGTATGGAGGGAATGGATGATGACCTTTCATATACCCACCCAGTGGAAACCCATCCTAAAAGGATATCCACTCATTAGGGCACTATGTCACCCTCCCAAGTATGAGCAAGTTAAAGTGCATAATTTCCAAGAAAATGTTATGAAATGAAGGAGAATGCAATGCAACATGTTCAAGTGCTTCAATAATCAGAGTGACACATACCATGATACCCAAAATCATTACTTCATGGAGTAATACTTACTTCTACTTCAGGACCAGACTGGTGGGATGGATATTGTTGTTGCTGATAGATGGGATGCACTGAAGAAAATATAGGCCCTTTGGGGCCATGCTCAAGTCATCTGAATCTCAGCACTCCAACTCGGGGACATGTGCTCATCGTAGAGCGCATGAGAACCATAGCATCTCTGGTATGACCCATATATGCGAGATCTCAATAAAATGGATAAGTGATATTCAGGGTGGTGATATCACCCCTCACTCATATATGATATAGTGGAATAAAAGTAAGCATGCATATATACATAATGAAAGAATACAAAATGAATCTACACTACACTAGCATGATATGAAGACGGTATATACAACGGATGAAAATGCCTAACTTAACTCTACTTACCTATTGGTTGAATGTTAGGTGTATTCAAATAACCAATGAAACCATCCTAGCAATATCTCATAATACATGCCTATGTGCTTCATCATAAACCAAAACAATGATAAGTCAAACACAAAAATTACATGAGTTAGAAAATGTATTGTATCATCGTAAATCGTAAAGTCTAGCTCATGGAGGCGGGAGGGAGGCACAAAATTATGCCAAGTCACACTCTTAGGAAATTGCTCAATCCATTTCAGAAAGGAATCGTGAAAAATCAAAGGTTCAAAAGACTGACTCAAAGAGTCTGAAGGTTGGCTACCTTGGACATCTTCACATTCTGAGGTCTGGGAAGGGACTAGTAAGAACCTAGAGGATGACTGACAATTTCTTAATGGAAGGTTGAAAGACTGAGATAATAAACTTTTTCTTTAGGTATTCAACCTACCCTTGAACTCTAAAAGTAAGCTTTTCCTCAGCGAAAACTCAAGACAAGAGACATATTTTCCAACTGCATGCTTAGTGACATAGCGAGGCAAAGTAACCGATGGAGGTTGGAAACCCTTGTTACAATTATCCTTCTTTGGGAAAGAAATGTCCTCACCTTTATCAATATATGAGCACAACGATGGTTGATAATATTCTTCATAGAATAAATCCAAGTTCTTAAAGGAATACTCATCAAAATCGTCATGGTGTGACCGAAAATCATCAAGAGAATATTGCACTGGGTCATCCTTGGGTTCTTGGAAAATTTTTGTAATTATATCATCATCTTGTTTCCAAACGTCAAAATTAATAGGAAGATCATATGATTGTTGTAAAAGAAACATTTGAAGATATCCTTCCATATCATTAATGGGATCCTCATCTGAACCAATCACATCCCACTTATGTCTTCTAACATGTATGAACTCATCAATATTATTAACCATGTCATTATATTTATCATAACACAAAGGGATTAAAGCATCCAAGGGCTCCTCTAACACTTCTTTTCTTTCCAAATCATAAAATATGGCATCATCAAAATATTGGAAAGGGAAACAACTTACTGTACTTACTTCTTCCTGTGCAGGAGAGTCAAAGGCTTGGATAACTTCATCAAATCGAGGAGGGTCCAGTACATCATCCCCAATACTCATCTCTTTAATCGTCCTTTCTCCTTCATCAAAAAATGAAGGGCGTAGCTCTTCCAAGGGTTCCTTTACTTCTTCATGTTTTGAATCATAGAACAAAGTGTCATCAAAAACCTGGAAAGGAAAATGACTCACCTCATTCTCTTTGTCTTATGTAGGAGAGATAGGATCTTGGAGAGCTTCATCGGACGAAGGAGAAAATACTAGTGCTTCATCCTCATAATTCACTTTTTTAGTTAAATATTCACTACATTGTATAGAATCATGGGAAAAAGTTGGTTCCTCTTCAAGGGGTTGATAAATTTCTTCATTAACCTCTCTTTCTATATCAGATGGTTCTTGGTATTGAGTATGGTACACATCCCTAAGATCTCCCACAATCTTACTTGTGAATCCTTCGTCCTCTAGGGCTACTGTGAGAATTTGAAGGGAATCTTCATATGTCTAGCATTGTGGTTTGACGAACTCAATAAACCTACTGATGAGGTCTATGAAATATGATATACCCCTATCTATGCTACAACCATTAAACCAATCTTGCAAAAAGGATGGCAGAGAAAGTATGAACAATTTTAGCAGAACATCCTCCCCTTCCAATTCTATCTCACTTATATACTTCAAGAATTATACAATGTGAGTAATTGGGAGGCCTTCGAATATTGGAGAGTTGTTTAACCATTTTGCATCAAAATAATGCGAGTATCCTTGAAAATGTTTGAAATCAATAGTCAGATACACTTGTTCCCAGGGCGCCATAATCCCATAACTTGGAAATATCAAAAAATTGAGAGTAAGGTGGCACCTTGGAAAATGTTAGTGGAGTCACCAGATATCCTCTTAAGGATTATCAAAGGGATGAGGGAATCACCCTCAGTGTAGTCACCAGGTAAGCTTTGTGAAAAGAAGGCTTTGGATAAAGGCTTACCAAAAAAGTGTCGTTGAGGACTATTGACTCAGGGTTCCTCGAAAATGGCTCATGGTTCCAATGGCTCCATGTTAAAAACATGGCTCATGGTTCCAATGGCTCATAGTTCCGGTGTTGACTCACGATTCCAATTGCAACATCGTTCTTTGGATGTGTTGCAATGTAGAATAGTTCCATAGCGAGTTGCAACAACTACTATAAGGAGTTGTAGCAACGATTTACAGTGCATAATAGTTCCTTGGCGAGTTGCAACCATTGTTGTAAGGAGTTGAAACAATGAGTTGCAGTGTAGAATAGTTCCCTGGCGAGTTTCAACAATTGTTGTAAGGATTTGTAGTTTAGAATAGTTCCCTGTGAGTTACAACAACTGCATGGGAGTTGTACCAACTAAGTTGCAACATTTGTGTTGGATTAGTTTTGTTGCAACACTCCAAAGTTGTAGCAACTGTCAAGCCAGAGTTGCAGCAGTTGTCGAGCCAGAGTTGCAGCACTCCAAAGTTGCAACAATCAACAGTAGAGATTTGCAGCAATGGGAACCAAAATACATCTTATGGTGATCTCAGAATCTTCACAACCTATCTGGCACATCATCTTTGCAAATTAACTCAAAGATAAAAAAATAAAAAAAAATATGATATTTTTCTAATGTTTAATCATAAATTCATGTAAAGTACTAAATAAATGTAATGGAAACACATTAACTCTAAATCTCGCACAATAATGGATTGATACAAGGTCTAGGTAAGTGAAAAGGGGATAAAAGTAGGGAAAATATGGTATAAAAGGATGCCATTTTTGGAGCCCATCATGTCCCCCAATCTGAAAATGTTGCATGTCCTCATGCGATCCAATACCTATTCATTAGCCAAATTATAGGGACACTTCTCTTTTTCCAATATATACCCTTCTCTGTTGTTAACATTTTTTTTTCATTTTGCCTTTAATGACTTGCTTGCTATGGGTTGTCAGGAACCATCCTTCAAAATCAACATTAGCATCCTAAAACATGTCTAGTAAACTTACAACAAATCGAATGGACCTCCAACAAACCTGCACAGGGAGTTGTAACAGATTGAAAAAAATGTTATTCCATGCAAACGATACTCCAGATTAAGGAGATTTTTGGTGGTTTTGTTTATCCCAATTTAATGTATCTGTCCATAGAAAATCAAAATGATCTGGTTGATGGACCTCAAGATATAAGAAAATAATCTACTATAGGTGAGTTGCAACAAGATTTTCGTATTAGTAGCAAGCTTCTTTAGTCATTTTCTCTCAAATTAAGAATTGTTTTTCTTTGAAATTATGCAAGCATTCTTGTCCTATTTTATTGTTTCTCCTCACCAAAAATTATGACCATATGATGCACAAATCTCAAGATATAAACAAATTAATTTATGCATGTCATACAAAAAAATAGAGTAACAACAACAATGTTATAACAGGAGCAACAACAGTAAATCCTAACTCATGACATGGTGGTATTTTGTGACCTGCTACAGGTTCTTGTGTAACAGCAACAAGACTTCCTATTGTTGGTTCTTTTGTAATTGTAATAGGGATTTCTTGTGACATTAATTCTAAAAATTATTGTTTGTTGACTATTTGGTTTGGTTGTCATTGATGTCAACCCTTGAAGAAAGTTCGATAGCGAATTCTGGTAGCACAAAGGTTTGGGTAATGGAACCAAGTTTGTTTCATGTATAATGATATGATTTTTAATATATTTTAAGTTAATACTCTTCTATATGGATAGTATATGTCATGCCATTTCCGGTGGTATGTGGAACGTCGCATAACTCCTCACGATTAGAGAGTTATGGCCATGTGAAGTTGGAGAACCCTCATGAGTCATCTAGAAGCCCCGAAAGGTCAAAGTAGTCAAAGTCGTTGAAAAGAAGAAATTATTTAAATAATAAAGTGAAGTGATGAGTGTATACTACAAGTCAAAGTGAATACAAAAGAAATTATTTAAATAATTAAATTAATGGAGAAATTACTAAGTGGACAAGTGGTTAGAAGTGGGTTAGCCCTAAAATAAGGAAAGTGGTTTAAGAGATTTTAGAAGGTAAATAATAAAGTGAAGTGATGAGTGTACTATAAGTCAAAGTGGATACAAAATAAATT
>ML778571.1:551794-562172 GCA_009831015.1 Picea engelmannii
AATTATTTAAATAATAAAGTTAATGGAGAAATTACTAAGTGGAAAAGTGGTTAGAAGTGGGTTAGCCCTAAAATAAGGAAAGTGGTTTAAGATGGTTAGAAGGTAACACCTTGAGGAAGCTACATAAAAGTATAAATAAGAGGCAAGGGTCTCTCATTTTAATAAAAATTGAGCATATTGAATATCTACAAGTGACTAAGGTAACCAAAGGATATCTAAGCTGAATTTCAGAGGGAAGATGAAGTAAAGAAGGCCGAAATTCAAGGGAGGATAAATTATTTTGATGATGTTTTCTAAGGTATGTTATTTATAGGTCATCTCGCCATTTTCGTCATAAATATTTTTCTAGAATGATTTGAACCATGAAAATTGGGGGTCCATTTAGGAAACATATCCAAGTAGTTGTGATAAAAATTTCAGCTTGTGGATCATTGTATTTTTGGAGTTACATTTCGTGGAAAATAGGGTTTTTGGCTAGTCCTGAAACTAGTCTAAAACAGGGGTTTCGGGTAAAAATGTCATAACTTCTTCATAACAGATCCAAATTCAGTAAAACCAAATGTATTGGTTAGAGTACAATCTTTAGTATTTTTTGTACCATTTTCAGATCCATACAAGAAATATTCCATGCGGGGAACGCTCTACAATTTCGCTCTCTAGAATAAGACAGAATTCAAAAGGGTATGTCATTTTTGCTATAACTCATTTTCTAAGAGGTTCCAAACAACGAAATTTGGAAGAATTTCATAAAAGACACTGAATAACATTTTGTACTATTTTCATATCTTTATTCATTACAGGTACATAGTTATGATTATTGCAAGTTAGGGTTTTTGACTAATCCAAAAATAGTCATGTGAGACTAAAGTAAAGTTTGATTAAAATGCTAGTCTCTTGTTGTTAAAGTTAAGGATAGTTTGTAGGTATGTGATCATATACACCAGGTCTATTACAGAGTTACAAATCAAATTTGGATGATGAAATTGATGAGGGATTTTGATTGAGGTACATGTTGGGTACATGGTTGAGACAAGTAGTTGATGAGTTGGCACATACATGAGGTATATAGTTGATGTTGTTGGTACATATTGATGAGTCATAGTTTATGTGTATTTGATGCATGATTGGTACATATTTGGTGCTTGGTTGATGCACTCATTGATGGTACAGGTTGAGGTACAGGTTGGTGCATGGTTGATGCACTTGTTTATGGTACAGGTTGATTACAGGTTGTTTGGACAGGTTATTGTGACATGTTATTTGTACAGGTTTTGTGCATGGTTAATGCATTTGTTTATGGTATAGGTTGAGGTACAGGTTGATGTATGGTACATGTTGGCACGGGTTATTGGTATAGGTTGTTACAGGTTGATTACAGGTTGATTGGTATAGTTTTACAACATTATATCTCACAATGATAGTGTGACATTGGTTTCATCATTCTACTTCTATGTGAGGGCAGTTGGACGAGGCAAGGACAGGTCATTGTAGCCATATTTCAGTTGTAGTCGGAGAACATAAGGGGTTGTAGCCTCCTTCTGGTTGTAGCCAGAGAATTGGGAAGTTGGAGCTTTCTTCAGGTTGTATCCTGAGAAACTAGGGGGTTGGAGTCTCCTTCCAATTGCAGCTGGAAAACAATGGAAGTTGGTGCTTCTAATGAATGTAATTCTTAAATACATATAAGAAAAAAAATTATGTGGTTTTTTCCCGCTTTGAGTTTCCACCTAAAAACACTGGTGTACTGTGTTGATTATTCATTTGTTCATTTTTTATTTACTCTGCAACTATTGGATGATAATGCTACATTGATATAACACTTGCATTTTGTGGTTAAAAAATATTATTGATCTATTACTGATTCACCCCCCTCTCAGTAATCCAACAATTGGTATCAGATCCGGTTCCTTCAAGAATCATTTTAACCACTGAAAGGTAGATCATGGAGAGAAACAACATGTATAAACATGGAATACCACAGTTTGATGGACAAAAGTATGCATTCTGGAGAAGGATGAAAACATATATACAGACACAGGGATTTGAAATTTGGAAATATATAGTAGATGGATACAGAGAACCAACAGTTTCATCAACAAGTGAAAGAGCAATAAAACTCGGTCAAAATAATTCCAAAGCCACAAATGCACTTGTGAATGGTCTTGGTGAATCGGTATACACCAAAGTTATGCATTGTAAATGCGCTAAAGAGTTTTGGGACAAACTTCAAAATATTTATGAAGGAGATACGAAAGTCAAAGAAGAAAATCTTCAAACTTACAGAGGTCAGTTCGAACAACTAAAGATGAAGGAAGATGAGAATATTGAAGCTTACTTCTTACGAGTCGATGAAATAGTAAATGCAATCATAGGATTGGGAGAAGAAATTAAAGAATCTGTAATTGTTCAAAAGGTACTAAGATCTCTTCCTATGAGATTTGATCCTAAGATATCAACACTAGAAGAAAGAGCATATCTAGACTCAATAAGCATGGACAAACTACATGGAATCTTCACAGCATATGAAATAAGAATTGAACACAAAAATCCAAATATAAAAGAAGCAACTTTCAAAAAATTCAAAAGGTCAAAGAAAAATGGAAATAAAATAAAAAGAACATAGCAGTAGCAATGACGTCTCGGAAGATGATGAAGAAATGGCCAATTTTGTGAAGAGATTGAACAAGGAAACCAACGACGGATATAAAGGTAAGCTTCCATTGATTTGTTTTAATTGTGATGGTATTGGTCATTTTTCTAACAAATGTCCTCATAAGAGAAATAATGGGAATGATGAAGATTACTCAAATAGAAAACAAACATATAAAGGCAAAATAACCACAAAGAAAGTTTTCAAAAAAAGCTTATGCACCAAAGAAGACATGTCCTCATCAGATGAAGATGAAGTCAGTGGCAGTGAGACAGAAAGAGTTGTATTCATGGCAGTAGAAGACTCTAATAAAGAAGACACCGAAGATGAATATTAAGAGGCATAAGTTGACTACCGAGAAGAATTGGTGACTACCATAAAAGTTATAAGAAGAGAAAAAAGGAAAAACAAGAAGATACAAACATAACTAGACAAGAAGGAAGACACTCAAGAACTAGAGCAGATCATCACGGAATTGAAGGTTCAAAAAGAAGAATATAAAAGAATTGAAGAAGCACTCAAAGAACAATTAGAATAAAGAGACATGATCATTGGAAATTTGGAAGAAGAGATTGTCACATTGAGAAAGGATCTTCAAAAGAAAAATATGCAGAACAACTCAAAAGTTTTGGATGACATTATCAATAATCAAAGGCCTAACCATGACAAGTCCAGACTTGGATACAATCAGACAGAAAAGGGATCAAGCTCCAAAGCAACAGAACAACAAACATATCGAAAACTTTATGCAAAAACAATCAAAGGGGATAGGAAGACCTACAAGGAAGATTACAGGAACACTCCTCCATCGAGAAGATTCAGATTTCAGATTCAACGACTGACAAAAAAAAATAGGCCTCAGAAAGAAGAAGGATTCATAAGAGTAACTCCTTTCAGAAGATCTTCAACTCCCAAGTATCAAACTATGTTTTTGGGTTTATGTTATGCATGCAATAATTTTGGACATAAAGTTGTAAATTGCAGAGCTAATAGAAAGAACATAAACAACTTTGAAAGTCATACACATAATGGTTATCCAAGAAGGACTAGTGAAACACAGAGAATAAGCTACAACGGGTTTGAATCATTGAGCACTGAAGTGGAATGCTACAAGTGCAATAACTTTGGACACGTGGCCAAAGATTGTAGAATGACAATCCCTACTAGAGAACCACAACAAAACAACAACAATCACAAACAGGAGCCTCAGAAGAGACCATGGATAAGAAAGCAGAATCAGTATAGCAACAAAGAATGCACACTCGGTCTACAAGCTAAGCAGAAGAAGCGTGGTTGGTATGTTGACAGTGGTTGTTCAAAACACAAAGAACAGGTGAACAAATACCAAGTCCCAGAGATCACAAGATTGGAAATAAAACGAGATGAAGAAAATAATAAATAGAAAAGGAAAAATGTCAGATACAGAAAGATTTGGAAAATAACTGAAAGAAAAGAAGGATAGGTAAATAAGGAACAGGTTCAAGAGATTGTACTTTCAGGCACTGTAGTGAAAGATGAATCCACAGACAGAAAGAAAGGAGGAAGAGCTCAGAGAGATGATGAATCTACTAATGAAGATGATGATGAATGCACTTCAGAGCATAAATTGTTCTGAGCCATCCGACTTAGAGACTCCCAGATAATATGAATAATAAACAGGAGGAGTTTATGCGGTAGCTGAGACAGACCAGAGAACCATCCTTCAAGAAACTTGCAGAATTTGTGTAGACAGATTTAGTGCATTCAGTTAGCAGAAGTACAATATGATAGATTAATTAATTATAGTAGTACTTGGTGATAGTACAGTAACATATGAGTCAAAATTATGGACAGTTGTGTAATAGAGTCTTGAACAGTATGGACAGATATGGATGTGAAATCATACTTTCTGAATGAGGAACTTGAAGAAGAATTCTACATTGAACAACTGGTTCCTAGAGCATTGTACTCTAGACTGGATAAATATATACAACAGATAGGGTTCAGAAAAGGAAGTGCAAACAACAACCTCTACATCAAGGTAACTCAAGATGGTATTTTATTAATTGAAGTTTATATTGATGATATTATTTTTGGAAGTACTAATGACGGGTTAAGCCAAAAATTTGCAAAGGATATGAAGAATGAATTTGAAATGTCATTACTCGGAGAACTATCCTTCTTTATCGATCTTCAAATATGTCAAAGCAACCGATAAATTTTTATTTCTCAAACTAAGTATATCAGAGAAATGCTAAATAGGTTCTGAATAAAAGATGGTAAACCAGTTACCACTCCTATGCAAACCAGTTGCAAGTTGAGAAAATATGATGATTCAAAGTCTACAGACCAGAGGAAATAGAGGTCAATGATTGGTAGATTACTATATGTGACAACATACAGACCATATGTAATGCAGGCAGTTGAACAGATGACACGATTTGAAGCAGCACCAAAGGAATCATATGTATTAGCAGTGAAGAGGATTTTCAGGTATCTCAAAGGAACAAAAGATTTAGGATTGTGGTATCCAAAAGGAAAGGATCTATCATTTATTTCCTACACAGATGCAGATTGGGAAGGTTACATTGATGACCGACGAAGCACCAATGGAGCAACGTTCTACTTGGTTGAGTGTTTAGTATCTTGGCTAAGAAAGAAACAATCATCGATATCTTTATCTACAGTCGAAGAAGAGTATATTACGGCAGTAGGATGTTGTACATAGGTTCTATGGATGAAACAAACTCTGACAGATATACAAGTTGAGTATTATGAGCCCATTCCAATATATTGTGATAATACAAGCACCATCAGTATCTCAAAGAACCCGATGATGCACTTCAAGACGAAGCACATTCCAATCAAGTATCACTTTCTATGGGAACAGGTTGCAGAGAAGAAAATCAGAGTTGAATATGTGGGCACAAAAGAACAAGTGGCTGACATCTTTACAAAATCGCTTCCATGGGAAGCCTTTGAGTATCTTCTCCAAAGACTCGAAGTAATTTCTACTCCAAAATGAATGCTTTTGAATGATTATATTATATGTCTTATATTTACAAGAGGAACCACCATCAAAAGAACAGTTCACATTGGGAGATCAGTTTCAAGAAGAGTTCAGTCAGGGGGAGTATCCCCAAATGGAAAGATACATTTGTCATTGATGAAAAAGTGAGAGAGATTTATCAGATGAAAATTTAACTGCTTGGAAAAAGAGCACAGAGGTGTGGTTCCAGGGGGAGCATGAGTTGACTTCATTATTGCATCAGAGTGTTGCCATCAATGCCAAAGGGGGATATTGTTGATTATTTGGGTTGGTTGTCATTGATGTCAACCCTTGAAGAAACTCCAGTAGCACAAAGGTTTGGGTAATGGAACCAAGTTTGTTTGATGTATAATGGTATGAGTTTTAATATATTTTAAGGTAAGACTCTTTTAGATTGATATTACATGTCATGTCATTTCCGGTGGTATGTGGAATGTCACATAACTCCTCACGGTTAGAGAGTTATGGCCATGTGAAGTTGGAGAACCCTCATGAGTCATCTAGAAGCCCCAAAAGGTCAAAGTAGTCAAAGTGGTTNCAAAGAAGAAATTATTTAAATAATAAAGTGAAGTGATGAGTGTACTATAAGTCAAAGTGGATACAAAATAAATTATTTAAATAGTAAAGTTAATGAAGAAATTACTAAGTGGACAAGTGGTCAGAAGTGGGTTAGCCCTAAAATAAGGAAAGCGGTTTAAGAGATTTTAGAAGGTAAATAATAAAGTGAAGTGATGAGTGTACTATAATTCAAAGTGGATACAAAATAAATCATTTAAATAATAAGGTTAATGGAGAAATTACTAAGTGGACAAGTGGTTAGAAGTGGGTTAGCCCTAAAATAAGGAAAGCGGTTTAAGAGATTTTAGAAGGTAAATAATAAAGTGAAGTGATGAGTGTACTATAAGTCAAAGTGGATACAAAATAAATTATTTAAATAATAAATTTAATGGAGAAATTACTAAGTGGACAAGTGTTTAGAAGTGGGTTATCCCTAAAATAAGGAAAGCGGTTTAAGAGATTTTAGAAGGTAAATAATAAAGTGAAGTGATGAGTGTACTATAAGTCAAAGTGGATACAAAAGAAATTATTTAAAAAATAAAGTTAATGGAGAAATTACTAAGTGGACAAGTGGTTAGAAGTGGGTTAGCCCTAAAATAAGGAAAGTGATTTAAGATGGTTAGAAGGTAACCCCTTGTGGAAGCTACATAAAAGTATAAATAAGAGGCAAGAGTCTCTCATTTTAATAAAACTTGAGCATATTGAATATCTACAAGTGACTGAGGTAACCAAACGATATCTAATCCAAATTTTAGAGGAAAGGCGAAGTAAAGAAGGTCGGAATTCAATGGAGGATAAATTCTTTTGATGATGCTTTCTAAGGTTGTTATTTACAGGTCATCTCACCATTTTCAAAATAACGTTTTTTCTAGAATGATTCAGACCGTGAAATTGGGAGGTCGTTGAGGAAACATATTCCAAGTAGTTGTGATAATTTTTTTATCTTTTGGGTTGTTGTATTTTTGGAGTTACACTCCGTGGAAAATAGGGTTTGTGGCTAGTCCTGAAACTAGTCTAAAACATGTGTTTCAGATAAAAACGTCATAACTTCTTCATAACAGATCCAAATTCAGTAAGACCAAATGTATTGATTATAGTACAATCTTTAGTATTCTGTGTACCATTTTCAAATCCACACAACAAACATTCCATGTGGATCACGCTCTACAAGTTCTCTCTCTAGAATAATCCAGAATTCAACAAGGTGTGCCATTTTTTCTATAACTCATTTTCTGAGAGATCTCAGGCAATGAAATCTGGAGGAATTGCATAAAAGACACTGAAGAACATTGTGTACTATTTTTCAGATCTTTATTCAGTACAGGTACATATTTATGATTATTTCAAGTTAGGGTTGTTGACTAATCCAAAACTAGTCATGTGAGACTAAAGTAAAGTTTGATGAAAATACTAGTCTCTTGTTGTTAAAGTTAAGGAAGGTTTGTAGGTATGTGATCATATACACTAGGTCTATTACAGAGTTACAAATCAGATTTGGACAATGAAATTGATGAGGGATTTTTGTTGAGGTACATGTTGGGTACATCATTGAGACCAAGGTTACCAGAACTAGACCGGAACTGGTAAAACCATCCGGTCCGATAGGTTCACATTCACCACCAATCCAAACCGCCCCATCAAACTGCCTGTGACTAGTTCCATATGGAACCAGTTTTTTTCCTCAAACCGGTCGGTTCCGTACTGGTTTCGTGAAGATGACTTATAACTGGAAAAGTAAGGGGGAAATCAAATTTAAAAAAAGAAAAAAGAAAAGGGGCATGCATGGGAAGGTTCTAGAATTTTCTAGAGCCCCTAATAAAGCTATAAAAGAAACTCCACCCCCTGTATTTCACTCACACTACTCATTTTGGTTCTCTTGAGTTTGTGAGCTAAGGGTTTTTGTTGATTTTAGAGAGCTTATTGCAAGGATGATTTGGAGAGGTTGCTAGGCTGATTTGAAGAGTTGATTGTTGGACTCATTTGGAGAGTTATTTTGTTGAGTTTCTTGGACTAGATTTGGAGCATATTTGGAGTTGATTTGGAGCAAACTTGGACAAGTTTTCTTGGGCATATTTGGAGCTTGTTTTTTTGGGAAGATTTCAAGGTATGTAAACTATGCACTTACTCCCAAAAACCATAGTGATTACTCTCCTTAAAATTTTTGTTGTTTTCTCCTTAAAATTATTGTTGTTTTCTCCTAACAATTAAAAAAACATAGGGTTTTTATTTGCAGATTTTTATTTGTTTCCATGGCTCCTAAATAAATGAGGGATCCAGCATGGTTTCATTGTCAATTTATTGATGAGAAAATGGTTTGTTATTATTTCCAAAAGGAGGTTGGTGGGGGACGTATTCATAGGATCAAGCAACATTTAGCCCATGCAAGGGGGAATATAAAACCATGCTTGAAAGTTTATGATGAACTAAAAGCTGAGATGCAGGGCCTTCTTGATTCCTTTCAATCAGATAAAGCCAAGAATAAGAAGGTTCGAAAAGAGGTGGGGAGAAGTAGTAATGGAACTCGATTTGATAGTGATCTTCAAGATAGAATGCCTAGTTTTGAGGAATCCTTTGCTTTCCCAATCCCTGGGCGTGATCCTTATACCAATCGTAGGGAAGAAGTAGAACATGTTGGTGGAAGTGGTGTTGGTGCATCAACATCCAAAAGGCCTCGTGGTAACCTTGAGTCATTTTTTGTACCCCACACTACCTCTGGTGCTCAACCCGCTATTGATGCCTAATGGAAGAAGATAGAAAGGGAGGTTACTTGGGAATGCATTGCTAGGTGGTGGTATGATGCAGACATACCTTTCAATGCTGCAAGGTCTGTTTATTATCAACCTATGTTGGATGTTGTAGCTTCATCTGGTTCGAGCTTCAAGGGACCTGGTTATGAGGATATTAGGGGGAATATTTTAAAAAATGAAGTTGAAAGAGTAAAGGAATACCTCTTAGAGTTCAAGGAGTCATTGTCTAAAACATGGTGCACAATCATGTCTAATGGATGGACTTATCAACAATCCCGCACCATTCTCAACTTCATTATTGCTTTCCCTAAAGGAACTATGTTCCTTAAATCAGTGCATGCATCTGATCAAGTAAAAGATGCAAATTTACTATTTCGTATTTTGGATGAAGTAGTTGAGGAGGTGGGGGTGCAAAATGTTGTATAGGTTATCACATATAATGCTTCAAATTATGTTGCAGCTGGAAGGATGTTAGAGGAAAAGCATCGTACCATTTGGTGGACTCCATGTGCAGTCCATTGTTTGGACCTCGTGCTTGAGGATATTGGGAAAATTGAATGGGTGAAAAATTAGTGGAACAAGGTAAAATCATAACAAGGTACATTTACAACCACTCATGAGTTTTGAACCTTATGAGAAAAAACACTTGTGGAAAAGAGCTTGTCAGGTCAGCTATCACACGTTTTGCAATGATTTTTCTTACGTTGCAATCCATTATTGACCAAAAATCCAACCTGAGGAAGATGTTCTCTTTTGATGAGTGGAATGCATCTCAATGGAGCAAGAAGGCTGAAAGAAAATATATTGTTGAAAAGTGTATGAGAAAGCATTTTGGAAAAGGGCAAAGGAGATAGTGTTATTTAGTGCACCTCTTGTGAAAGTCTTGAGAATGGTGGATGGTAATAAACCAACCATGGGTTTTGTTTATGAGGCCATGTATCAAGCCAAGGAGGAAATAAAGGAAGCATATTAGGGTAAAAGACAAAAGTATCTTCCTTTGTGGAGAATCATTGATGAAAGATGGAATAAACAAATCCATCAACTTTTACATGTTGTAGGATGTTACTTGAATCCTAGGTAAGTAGTAAGTAATTTCAAAGTTTTTAAGATATATTATTAAATTTTAATTACAAATGTTTAAACTTTAGCTAATGTTTCAAAGTTGAAACTCATTGACTCTTAAGTTTTAACTCTTTGAAAGGTACCATTACACAAAATATTTTGAAGTGGATGGGGAGGTAAAAGAAGGATTATACAAATGCATTGAGTGCATGGTCCCTGATTCCAACAAAAAAGATGAGATACACAACAACCTCTTGCATTTCAATGAGAGTATTGGTACCTTTGTCATGGCTATGGTTGTTCGAAGTAGAGAAAAATATCCACCATGTACGTAAT